>CAIGRT010174357.1:0-17139 GCA_903798405.1 Fraxinus platypoda | reverse complement strand
AAAAAAAAAAAAAAATTCGAGCTTGGTCTTAAAAGTAGTGTGTAGAACTTTATTGTACCATATAAGTTAGCATGTGGACCAATATACCAATGATGCATCTAACTACCTTTGTGGCAAACCATGAAGTATCAATTAACTTTTCTTTTAACATAAAAATATTTTAAAACTCGATTTTCGTTGTTATTTTCAGTGTTTTGAAAATTGGACCAAACAAACCAATTTGACTGAAAACATCCAAAATTAGATCGAAAGTTAGACACTNGTGGCAAACCATGAAGTATCAATTAACTTTTCTTTTAACATAAAAATATTTTAAAACTCGATTTTCGTTGTTATTTTCAGTGTTTTGAAAATTGGACCAAACAAACCAATTTGACTGAAAACATCCAAAATTAGATCGAAAGTTAGACACTTCTACGTAATTAAAAAGAAAAAAAAAACGTTGCAAACAAGTCAAGAACTAACTGGCCATGCGTGAACTCGTCGATTCACTTAAAATTTTATGATTTTTTTAATTTTTTTTTTATTATTGAGTTAATATTCAAATATTTATTCATTAACTCTTTCTATATTTTAACGTTATTCGTTACTTAGTAGTGATCATCAACCATTTAAGTAGCACCGAGTTCCCTAATTTATTGTCAATTGATTTTTTTGAGTGACACCGTCAATTAGTGTTGTGGTACATTTTTATATTTCAATAATGCTATTCATTTCTACAGGAGTTCACCACCCCGTCAATGTGGCAATGGAGTTACATCACATTATTCAATAAATAAAAATACATTTCAATTTCTTTAAATAACGTACCCACTATCAAATAGACGAGCGATAAAATTCTCTATAGATAAATTAGTATATATATTTTTTATAGTTAATTAGGAACTCAATGTCACTTTAACCCGTGACTATTATAAATAGCGTTACACATTTTTAGGAATCCATTTTCAAAATATGAGTTTAGTATAAAAATAAGAGTAACAAAGCCCTTCCTTCTTTGGCGATAGTTCCAAGGCGCACTGAAATATATAACTCTAATGCAGAGTATTTAAATATCGATGTTACATTATTCCATAAAATTATGATGTAATAACGTTATATTGAAATTATAATCATGCTATCCGTACAATATTTTTTTTACAATTTTGGTTGGTAACTCACACCAACATCACATTCATCTATTTTAAAAATTATTTTCTAAATTAATTATTCAAATTTTGACAATATGGATATTATCCATCATAATTATTCGAAATTATTAGCCAAGCTGTGTTCCTCCCAATCTTACTAGTCAGACCCAAATCCAAACCAATCCAATCCAATCCACCAAACTACCCTACCCTGCTATCTGCCCTCAACACGCAGGTAGTGTACGGTGCTTCCACGAAGGCATTCCCATTCACCATCACCATGAACAACACAATTACCCCATCAAACAAATTCAAATCCACACACTAAACACTCTTTTTCACTCCAATTTTCACATTTTTTCAGTAAATATAAAGTTTCTTCTGAACAATAATTAATCGATCGATCTATCGATTGATTGAAAGATAATTTCTTGTTATTATGGTTAAGAAAGGGGTACCCGACTGGCTCAATAGCTCCCTCTGGTCCTCCCCGCAACCCCAATCGCCGCCGGGTAGTAACGACGCTGTTGAATCCCATGAGCCGGCCGGACGCGGCGCTGCCAAGTCTGCTGTGATAGAGTCGATTGTCGAGCCGCCGGTGCCGGTGCCCCCACCGACTGTATCGAGACCAGTTGACCCACCAAGTTCTGTCCATAGTAGTAGTACTAGTGTGAAAGGGGAAATTAGGGATCCGTTGAGCAGTCATAATGGTAGTAATTATGGGAATACTAATAACAATAATTATAATAGCGTGGAGGAAAATGGGAGTTCTTCTAACAATTCTACGATCGCCTCCATTGCTGCTGTTGGCGCAAACGCGGGTGCGGCGGTAGGGCCTGTTTCTAGTTCTTTGGCTGAGGACATTTCTTCCAAAGCCCAGCTTTTACAAGAGGTATGTGTGAGTGTGTGCTTTTATTTATAATGAATATTTATATTCGGTTCAAATTTAAGTATCTTCTTACTTATGAGATGTGGATCCTTCTGTACATGAAATTCCTTGATGTTACACTTTTTTTCAATGACACTCAGAGCACATAAATGGTAATTTATGTTGTTGAATGGATTAAAATATAAAGCTATGAGGTTATGAGGTTATTAAGACTAGAACAAGATATGCACAATGTTCATTTAGTCAATAGTAAATATAACAATGAGAGTGCAGTCATAATAGAGGATTATGTTGTGTCAAAGGACATCTGGTTTCATTAATTTGGTTTGATTGAGAGAGAGAGATTGTAAAGGATATAACACAAACCATCAGCATGGGTTCGACAAAATGGAGAAATGTTACATGAATTCTATGTGAAGGCAAGGTTCATTTTTTCCCATCAATGCTCGATATGTGCAAAATTTCATTTAATGGATAGTGGTGAGACTCGAACACGTGACCTTTGTAGTAGCTCTGCGACCATGTAAATAACTTGATCTAAAAGTTTAAGCTATTAGAAGGTCACATATATATTATTTAAACAAGGTCTTCAACACAATATAAAAACAGAGAGTATTTTTCACCTTGTGAAGAAATCAAAGATCTTGTACATGTCTTCTACCAAATGCATATCAGCAGGGCTATATCTCTACAAATGTCATCTGATGGCTAACCTTGTTTGCCAATACTATTATACCTATTCTTATGAGGAGTAGGTATCTTGTTATTTCTCAAAATTCATGCACATATAGAGAGGTAGAGTGACTTGGATGAGGTAAATGACAATGTGGGAGCCTGGGAGGTTTATGTCGAGCCAGACATTAATGTGCACAGTACAATAATGATGAGCAATGGATAGTTCTATGTGCTTCAGCATCATCGTTTTCTTTTCTCATCTTTATTATCTGTCTGATTTGTGGGATGTGCTTTTGGGTTTTTAGAGCTTTTTGGTTCATATTATGAGTTGATTTGAACATTTACTTTTGTACAACTTTAGCTGTCAAGGAAGATTATAAATATGGGAGAACTGCGGAGGATAACATCACAAGGCATACCTGATGGAGCTGGCATTCGTGCAACGGTGTGGAAGGTATGAACTCTAATTCATCTTTGAGCACATGTTATATTGAAGGCATGGGTTTTACTTATGGAAGGCACAGTTCTACATTGCAATTTAAGTTCACAGTTGGCTACTTACCCAAAAAAATAATGTTTAAGCTGCCATTCAATTAGTTTATCGAGTATATGATATGTCCTTACCAAAAAAAAGCCTCATGTAGTTTAAAGGCAAGCATACATTCACATCACAGATCATGAAGTGAAATATAAGATAATGTATAGGAGATTTCGGAAGATTTAAAATTGTAGAAATTGTCCCTTTTACATTACATTGCTATAAAAACAAGATTTGCCCAAAACTGGGATCAGGAACTTAATAGATTGGAATGTTGAATTATTTATCTGAGTCATAATAGATCCAGATGGGGAAAAATAGAGAACTTTGAACGGGAAGAAACATAGATGGAAATAGTCTTGTTTCATTGGAGATTTTTTAAGTGGTAAAGGACCTAAATTGAAGTGTGTGTATGACGTAAGCAAATAAATAGGTATATAATTTTGTCTCCCTTGGTGCAAATACAAATAGAACCTTTTCTTTGAAAAATGAAAAGAGAACAATAAGTTCAACAGTGAATTTAATGTAGTTTCCTGGTCTCCCAACACTCTAGAATGACGTTGTCTGTCAAATTGAGCATGTGTTGGCTAAGTTTATTATGAAATTATAGGATGACTGGCTAAAGCACTATGGAATGGATTGAATTTAGCACGTGTTAGTTTTTTAAAGCCTAAGATGGGTAAACATGACAGAATATTGCAAAAGAGATAATTCAAATCCCTTGTTTTTTTCAAAAAAAAAAAATATATATATATATATAAGTACGTGTACCAACATGGACTAAGAAAAAGTTTCTTCGCGTGCACGCACAATATGGATGTAAGTTTTGTCCATGGACATATGTGGGACTAAATAAATTAACTGCTCTAATAATTATATTTTCATTCCTATGTTTCTTTTAGTTTCGAAAACTGTACAATAACTGGATTACAATTTTATTGTGGGTTGTTTGCAGCTATTGTTAGGGTATCTTCCCCCTGATCGTGCACTTTGGTCTTCAGAGTTGGCCAAGAAGAGGTCTCAATATAAGCATTTCAAAGAGGAGCTATTGATGAATCCTGTAAGTCCTTGAATCATTTTCATTTTTTGCCTTTATTTCTCTTTCTGATTAGAACTATCTTTACTCCTTTGAAAGACACTGAAATATTGTAATAATGAAAACAGAAAAAGAAAAGTGTCAATTAATAAATTTGGCTTTGTTGGCGAGGAATATTCCCACAGTCATATATCTGCAAATTGGTCTTTTACTTTTTTGGATTTTATTGTGCGATGTGTTGGGTTTTAGAAATGCTTAAGCATACAAATATTCAAAAACGCATTTTAAGAGAAATCCTGAATTCATTAGATGCTCATGCTTTTCATGCTTCCTTTTTCCCTTATTATGGTGGGGGTACATAATCGGGTATTCTTCAGATTTTATTTAAACAATTGAAATTTACTAGTATTCTGGATTTTTTTTTTTTTTTTTTTTTTNNTTTTTTTTTTTTTTTTTTTTTTACTAGAGAAAATTCTTTCACCATTTCGAGCTAAGATGAATTGACTATCTGAGTAAGGTAGCTTAGGATGGACTTAGAAAGTTTGATCCTTTGCTCACTAGATGTTGGCTGTACCAAGATAGAAGAAATGAGAGACCTTTTCACATCTTTTACTGGATCTTACCCATCCTTGAATATTTGAACTGCTTATTCTTCTCTCTACACTATATTTATTGCAGGCAATGAGATCTCATGTTGTATAGTCGAACTTACATTCTCTTTTAGATTTACATATTTCACATGTAACTTCTACAATTTCAAATGTTTGATGCTCATTTGTTCCTCTTGATCTAATTGATTCTGCTATTATATTTATTTTAATGGCTCAGGAAATGCATTTGCATCAATATACTTTATTTATTTTATAGAAAGATATGATGGCAGGAAGCTAATGGCTGAAAAGAACATAAAGTGCTTGGAATTAATTAGTCATGTGTGAACATTGGATTTCTGCTTTCAAACTGCACTTATTTCCACTCCACATATCTTTAATTTTTGTTTTGGCATTTCTGAATGTTTCCATGGCTATTTAGTCAAATATTACAAGGCAGATGGAAAAATCAAGTCTTGAGAACAGTGAACCAGATGGAGAGGACAAGGGTTTTCTCTCAAGATCAGAGATAACTCATGGAGAGCATCCATTAAGTCTTGGGAAGAGTAGCATATGGAATCAATTTTTCCAGGTATCTTTTTTTCTCCAAGCACTGTAATCATGCATTACTGAAAGATTGGGGTTCTCCTTTGTCACTGCAATCCTGGGTGATGACTATCTTGTATTTTTGAACATTTAAGTAGTTTATCTAGCATTTCAAGAGTCGGAGTCACTCTAATATTCGTCCCTTACCATTTATAATTTATAGGACACAGAGATTATAGAACAGATTGACCGAGATGTCAAGCGCACTCATCCTGACATGCACTTTTTCTCAGGGGACTCAGCTTTCGCAAAATCCAACCAAGTGAGCTGTAGCTTCATTTTTTATTTAGTGTTTTTTTTGTTTATTTGTTGTAGTGATGCATATTTGTAAATCTATTTTAATTGCTCCATATATATGACTTTCAGGAGGCTTTGAAGAACATATTGATTGTATTCGCGAAGTTGAATCCTGGTATAAGATATGTGCAAGGGATGAATGAAATTTTGGCGCCATTATTCTATGTGTTCAAAAACGACCCTAGTGAGGAAAATGCTGTAAGTAACGTTTCATGGTCTATACTACCCGTACTATATCTACGTTGAAAACCTACAATCTTATGATTCGGAAAAACATTACACTTTGTATGTCAGCTTTCCAGCTTATTTTCTTAGAAACTTTCTCAATGTTTTTAATCGACCATGTTCCCTGTCCATTTTGTGCTGCTTGAAACAAAGACAGATGTATTGAGAAGGATATTGTTTCTTTCTTTGAAAATTGTGTATCAAACATGAGATTGTGAAGTCGTGTGTGGTCGTATTATTGGTCTTCTATTTCAAGGGATGTGATGGAATGGTTAGAGAGATCCTTTGAGTTGGACTTGGAGGAAATCAAGGTGGTCATTTTGAGAGTGGTACAGAGAATGTTCAGGTTGAAATGGTGTATCTTTGGCCTATTTTAGATTCTTTGGGATATTTTGAAAAGGATTTTGATGAAGGTTTTCAAGAAATTTTTTTCATCATGGTGTGGTCCATGCAATCTGGAATTCCAATTTTTTATGTCTTATCCCAAAAGAAAACAAATTCTAGGAAGACTAGTGAGTTTCAACCCATTAGTCTGGGTTCTAGTTTGTACAAGATCATTGCAGAAGTTTTAGAAAATAGGTTGAAAGAGGTTTGAGGAAACTATTTCTCGGAATCAGTGTGAGTGCTTATGTGCAGGGGAGAAAAGTTATCACTGTCATTTTTGTTACCACTTTCATGTTTGCTGCCATCCAATCCCAAAATTATTGAGAATAAGACTTCACTTTTAGTTTTATTGGATTCGTTTTTTAGGCATGACTATATATTGTTTCTTTTAATTTTTTAATCGATTGAGTAAGATTACAGATCTTCTAAAATAACATGTTACTGCTATTCTTCTCTCAAATATCTTTAGGACCAGTTAAATTTTCTTGGAGTATTGAGTACCCACCGACCAACATAAATAATGCAGGCAGCATTGCATTTTAAATGAGAATAGAAACTAAAAAAAAATAAAAATCCTAAAGACTGTAAATTAGTATGTTTTCCAAATTGATGTAAAAGAAACTTAAGTGATATAATCTCCATCACATGTCAAAGCAATTGTGGATGCAGCAATTTGAGAACAGCAAGAAGACAAAACAAAATTTAACTTGATAAAAGTGTCGCCCCTTTAATAGCCTAAGTTTTTGTATTTGGTGGTTCAACATAGTATTAGAAAAGGCAAAGGTCTTGGCATCAAGTCATGTTGCTACCCTTTTATGAAGACTGCGCACATGTCCTTTGATGAATAATTAATCAAACCAGCACGTGATAGTGCCTGTTGAAGACAAATTTAAATAAATAAATGGACTGTCTACTTCAGGAACAAGCATGACAAGAAGAAATTGCCAACTTTTATCCTTAAAAAAGTAATTGTCTTGTGTGCCCCCTTTTAACTAAAGTTTTTAGACGAGGTAGTTCAAAAATTTTATTGCATTTTTGTTAAATGTTATAAGCTGGTCAAACTTTATTTTTATCTACGCAGGCCTTATGATTCACAACTTTTACCTACTTTTAAATCACATTCCTTGGGATCCACTGCTTATAAACAAGTATAAGCTCTGGTAAACATGCACTTAATTTGTGATTACTGTATTCTTATAATCTTAATATGCAGCAGTGACTACCAAGTTCATTTGCATCAACTGGAAATAGTTCAGGGTTGGAAGAAACTATTTTGATGTGTGATAATCTTCATTGTTCTTATACAACAAAGATCATTTTTTATTCTTGATTTGGTTTCTTTTTTCAGTCACCATTATCCTTTTGCAAGTCATGCAGGTCTCTGCTGAAGCAGACACTTTCTTCTGTTTTGTGGAGTTATTGAGTGGATTTCGGGATAATTTTGTTCAACAACTTGATAACAGCGTTGTGGGGATAAGAGCCACCATCACAAGATTATCACAGCTTCTGAAGGAGCATGACGAAGAACTCTGGCGTCATCTTGAGATTACAACAAAAGTAAGATTGTAGAATACTTTTGTTTGTCCAAACTGTACAATTTTGTGTTCTCTCTTTTGCCATTGCTCAAAAATATTAAGTGGACTACAATATTTGAAAAGGGTATCGTAAAGCTTAATTTCAAAAGATACTCAATCTTGGATTTCAAATTTATGTTAATTTTATTTATGTCAAATAACTTGATCTACATTAGGGTTGGTTCATGCATTAATTGAGCTTTTAGTTTACCATTTTTGATCTGTTGTGGAACATTTTTGCAAGGGTTATATACAGTCATCAATGTATGTATGGTCTTCCTTGTACTACAGGGACACCTGTTAGGATGTTATATTTCGGAAAATAAATATTTGAAGACTCGAGGATTGTTGCTTATTTGATTTAGAGCATGGTTGTTCAGTTTGTAATTCTTAGATCTGCTACAAATGCTACTAACACATTTTGAACAAAAGGTTTGGTTGACAAATAATCAATCAAAAATTTCTTGGCGATAAACAGAATTTATTCTATTTACTTGATAATTGGATATATTTGAGCTTTTATTTTGTTGACTTCTTGTACGAACTAGCCTTTAATCTAGCTTGAGTTACTCCATTCTTGATTGATAGAACTAAAAGGTGAAACAGTAACAAACATCACTTGAAAGGAATCCTTAGCTGCAATGTTAAGCCACGTCTGTTGGCAAGTAGTCGTTAGTAACTTGATTAGTATAAAAGTTCAGTTTTTTGTTCGAATTTGAGCTCAAACAGTGTCAAGCCAAGTTATATGCTTTTATCATGTAGTTAGGGGTTTCTGGTGATGCACTTGGATAATTTGTCTTTTATATTATAGATTTTGGCTTTAGTTACATGCTATTTAAGTTAAGAAGGCAAATTGCCTTCCTATTCCCAAGGGCTGATTTTTATTTTTTCTGATGTAGTTGTGTGTGAATGTGACAGGTCAATCCCCAGTTTTATGCATTCAGGTGGATTACACTCCTGTTGACCCAAGAATTCAATTTTGCAGACAGTCTCCTAATATGGGACACACTCCTGAGTGACCCTGATGGTCCTCAAGTAAGTCAATATCCTGACCGATTATTTCTACTTCGAAATTTCTCATTCATGTACCAATACATGTATTGTGTAATAGAGCATTTTACAGCAGAAGTTTTGTGTGAAAAAAGTTGATAGATAGCAAGAAAATTATCCCTTATGTAAAGCACAAAGGGAGGGAAAGGTGATGCCAACAAAATCCATCCCCACTCCTGTAACCCTTTCAATTAGCCTTTGCTTAATTGTTATTTGCTCCTTAAATATGTTCAGTCCGATTTTCTTTTACCAGAAGAAAGCTGCATGTCCAACTACTACATATTTTATATGTTTTCTTTATCATCACTTCGTCCCTCACGAGTAAGTACTAAAAGTTCTTCCTTTGTTACCATTTTTTTATTGACTCAATTTTGAGATATATGGATTTCGAGATGTGGCTTTTTTTTTCGACACATCCCCAGTTGTCATTGCAATCTTTCTATATTTTGATACAAAAGTAGAAAATGCCATCTTATTTTTGTCTAAAAGAGCATAGGATCCAGACGTGTATACATTCTGATTGTTTTTCGATAACCTGTCCCTTTTAATTTCTTCGGGAAGCGTTTACTTCTAGTTTTAATGACTTCTAAGTTACTCATAAGGAATCCCATTCCATCGCGAGTGCTAGAAAGAATTGGTAGAAAATGTAGGAGAGCATATTTTCATTGTTTTGGCAACGTAGAAGTGTCTAGAACCATCGATCAACTTCTCCTCAGTTTAACATTATATCTAATGCATGTTTGGTCTTTAACCTGTCTTTTCAACTCCTAGCGCGTCTGAAGAGAATCTTATGTGATATTGCTATTTCTTTCCCTTCATCCCTCTTTATTCTTGTGGCTGAAAATGTATGTGCAAACCGATTGTAACTGTTTCGATGAGTGAATTCTCTGTAAATTGCAGGACACACTGCTCAGAATTTGTTGTGCCATGTTGGTTATCGTCCGGAGGCGCTTACTTGCAGGTGACTTTACGTCTAATCTTAAGTTACTCCAACACTATCCATCGACAAATATAAGCCATCTGCTCTATGTCGCCAACAAGTTGCGTAGTCATGGCACAGGCTAAGTTTTTGAATCACATTTTCTAGTATTGTTTCATTATCATCGTTTAAAATGGTACTTCTTGTAAAATTTCAGGATGTAAATTTAATGCGAGTCGTTCTTAGGTATCTTTTTCCGATTCATACTTTAGACCTGTGGCTAGGTTGTGTATTGTAGATTTTTTAACATTTTGAGATTCAGACATGCTAGCTGATGGTTGTGGTTTTTGTTGGAATCCTTTTTCTTCCTTTCAATCTACACTTTTAATGGAATCATAACGCAACACTTATTTTTCAAACTAGGCCCCAATTTGAGCTCCATTTTTAAAATTCATTTTTTCCAGCATATACATGACTTTTTTGATAATTCTAGTGCCACTCATTTTGTTACTCTCATGCTTTGCCCAGTTTTGATCAAATCCACAGGAACCAGAAAACAAGCAAGGGGATAACAGAGTATATGTCACTTTACTGCTATAAATTTAATGCATAAACATGAGTTTGGGGTTGGAGATTTTTTGGGTTCAACCTTGTATTTTCCATTAAAAAAAATCCGATTCAACCTTATAGAGCTTGCTATTTTACCATTTAAGAAGATGCGCTCAAATGTTTCTTCTTGAAAACAGCATTGGCACTTAGATGCAAGACTAATGCCTTACTTTTCTTTGATAATTTCATCGGTGGGAGTCCACTTGTTTCGCAATCTCCAGCTAAATTAGAATTTAGAAGGAAAAATCTTATTCCAAATTTCTATAAGTATCTATCCATACATATAGATACATATTCAAATATAGATACATATAGATACACAAAATTTCTCACTGGACAACTCGTGCTCCAATTCTTATTTTTCTTCTACTATCAAACAAAGATCTCAAAGAACAAAATTTTCTAGTTTCGAATAAGGAACTCCTCCTTCCAAGTTGCCAAGATGCCCCTTGGTAGCACGACCATTGAATTTTGTTGCTTACAAGAAAATTGAAGCCCTCAGCTTGATGGGGGCTTCATTCTATTCTCGAGCCATGTGTAAATGTTTAGTGCACTTTCTTATGGAAAAATCTAATCAGATGGCAAGTTAATATTTAGCGTCTGTTTGACGCCCATTATTTTGGATGGATAACAATGTTTTCGACAGTATAGTGGAGAGTTACATATAGTCTTATCACTTAATATATGTTTTTCCCAATCTACCCTCAAATGCATTTGTACCATTAATCCGTATCTTACAAGGGCAATGTTGTAAATTGACAAGTAAATGAGGGCATGAATGGAAAACTAGTTTCCAATGAGTCTTAGTCCAAACCAAAAGTTATTGTATGTGAAAAGGTAGGTAATTTTTTATTAATATAACACTATTGAAACATTTTGAAACTCTTTAAAATGCCAAAAAGAGGGCGTCAAACAAACGCTTAGTGTTCAAGTCCTTGATGCTGCTTTTGCGCAGGGTATTTGCACAATAAATCAATCCTATGATTTGTGCTAGGCCATTCATAAATGCTTGTCTATTTGTGGGTTTTTCTGCTTCTCTTGTACGTTCTACAGCTTCTGATGAGAAAGAAGGTGCAATGAAATATGTTAACAGCAAGCATACTCCTCAACAAATTTGATAAGTTAAGAGCATGTTTGGGAGTTTTTTTTTTAAGTGATTATAAGTTATGGATCTTGCGAAATATGGGGATAATAATAATTGTGTTGTAGTTATAGGTTTTACAAAATCAAAATGAGTGGATGCTTCACTACCTTAAGTTATGTTTTTTTGATCAACTTAAATTATAATTTGAACTTTACCAAACATGCACTAAGTTTAGGCAAATGAAACCACGTCAGAATATTATGAGATCGAAACTCAGAGTGAGTAATTATTTTCAAGTCTGAATATCCAAAAGTCGGACTATCTTTGTGTTTAGATATAATCCGTGATGAGGATTATAAATTTGGCGAATCCTGCTGATGAGCTGATCATTTCTAATTAATCTAACTGTTGCAAAATTTACAATCCTTTTTGTTATCACATCCTGTTCAAATGTCTGGCTTCTAATACAAAACCACACAGAGAGAACAATACTAGAATCTGCGCCACAGGCAGGTGGTGACAAAGATAGGTGATGGCTAGCAATGGCTGTCAAATAGGAGATTTAGGTACACTTATCTAGAATCAAGCTAGCATGAAGTGTGAAGCTTTTACGAATCAAGAGCAACAAATTCAATTAATTTTCTCCAAGCAATCAAAACAAGTAAGAAGTGGATATAGTATCCGTCTTAATGCATCAATCAGTAGATGAATGATAGCACAATTGTTTATGTGATAATGAAATCATTGTACAACGATATCAAACTATG
Source organism: Fraxinus platypoda (assembly GCA_903798405.1). Classification (NCBI taxonomy): domain Eukaryota; kingdom Viridiplantae; phylum Streptophyta; class Magnoliopsida; order Lamiales; family Oleaceae; genus Fraxinus; species Fraxinus platypoda. The sequence continues at coordinate 4,766 of CAIGRT010174357.1, read as the reverse complement.
AAAACTCGTAAGGAACAAGTGCAATTTATAAACTAGGTTATCTTTAGTATTGTCGTAATATTGTTTTATATTTTTATCATCATTAAATTCATAACAAAAAACTTAGGGGCTGTTTTCTTCGCATTTTAGTTTTTCATTTTGAATTTTGAATTCATTTTGGGTTTTGTATTTTGAGTATCCATTTTGAGATTGTTGAAAATGTGTTCTTTTTGTCATTTTGAAAAATTATTTTCAAAAATAAAAAATTGGAAAACTTGTTCTCTTCTTCCCCCCTCTCTCTCTCTCTCTCTCTCCCTCGAAAGGCAGCTAGTGTCGAAAACCACGGCAAAGTTGTCGGACGAGCAGCGAGTGGTGCTCCCTACGATCGCCGACTTCTTCGTCTATTTTTTTTTTTTTTAATGCGGTGGTTGGTTTGGGTGCAGTGGTGGTGTGCAGTGGTTGGATGCGGAGTCGCTGGCTTCTTCTTCTGTTGTTGTGGCTATGGCGGTGGCAATGGTTTTGGGTCGCGACGTCGCTGGCTTCTTCTGCTATTGTGGTTGGACGGTGGTGGTGGTTTTGGGTCGCGACGTCGCCAGCGGTGGTTTGGCGGTGTGACGACGGCAGTGTGGTACAGGCGGCAATGGCAGTGGTTTTTGTTGGTGGCGTAACTGAAAACAACAAAAACGCGTTTTGAAAATTTTGACTTGATTTTAACTGAAAACACTCAAAACTACATTTTTTATGTTGTCGATTTTCTTTGTAAATTTTAAATTCGTTTTTGGAAATTCATTTTTGAATAAGTAAACGTGTTTTCAATATTTTGGAAAATCGAAAACAAAAAATGGGATGCAAACGGCAAAAAGAACAGCCCATTAAGCTCCGCCCCTGCTATTGAGACTACTTATTTATAGATTCCATTAAGGATTAATAGTAGAAAATCCTCCTAGAAATATTTTCATTTGCGATATAAACGTTTTATGTGAAAACCCCCTCACCGTCATATTTCCATTTAAAACAATAAAAATGTCAAAATTAAAAAGTAATAATTGTAATTTTAGTATTTAAACTTTTTATTCTTTTACAAATTATACCCAAATTTTTTTATGTACCACCCACAATCTCAAACCTTTAAAACTTTATTTTCCACCCCACCCCATTTCATCTTCTTCCCTAAAACTTTATTATTTTACTTAATCACTTCCAAAATCTCTCATCCAAAATTCATAATTTATGAAAAATCATAATCAATACACGCATATACGGAAATTAATAGAGACAATATTCATATGCGCTCAAATAAGTGCAATTTAACTATTTTATATTGAAATTAAAATAAATTTAGAACACATACACAATGGATGAACACATATTTGACAGTGGTGAGAGAGAAAGAATACTAATTGTCACTCATTGATTTCTAGATTAAAATTTAACTAAGCTCCTATAGAATGAATTGAAAAGAAAGATGGAAAAAAATATATATTATAAGTATTTCTATGTCGAGTATACATAAAAGTGAAAAAAATAAACACAACTAAATAATATCTATGCAAGAAACTTCAAATTGATAGTCAAAAGCACTTTTTTTAGCTCCTAAATCCCTCACCCCAAAGATCCCTATTTGGATTGAGAAGAAGAAATGATGAATTTGGAGTGAAGATTTAGGAGGATTTTGAAAGGGATTAAATAAAATAATAAAGTTTTGGGGAAGAGGATGAAGTGAGGTGTGGTGGAAAATAAAGTTTTAAAGGTTTGGGGTTGTGGGTGGTACATAAAAAAAATTGGGTATAATGTGTAAAAGAATAAAAAGTTTATATACTAAAATTGCAATTATTACTTTTAAATTTTGATATTTTTATTGTTTTTACGGCAAATTTGACGGTATGGAGGGTTTTTTGCACAAAAGATTTCAAATATGGGGTTTTCTGCGATTTCCAATAGGTATTGGTATATCAAAAAGTTTTCTGCTATTAATCCATTCCATTATTCCTAAACCTAATAAACTAAACCCTAACCCACATGGACCTAATAGAAAATTAATGTAATTAATTACCTTTGGTCCATGAAATAGTAAGTTTAGAGAAGTACTTAAGCCCAGTCGACAATTGGGTCTAGGAAGTAACGGTAACCGTCACCTAGTTGGCTAGTACTATAATGCACCAAGAGTTTAGACGAGTCCCCTTGAGCTGCTCATTAGTTGAGCAGAAAGGTAAACTAACAATCACTTTAGATGAGTCCTTGAAACTGAGTCAATCTAAAGATCGCTGCATTAATGCAATCAAAATCAGTGGCATCAGTTCTAAGAACAAGGAGGAGGTCTGGGATTTGATTTTCGAAGAAACTGAAAATCCTTTTGTGCCTCAAAGACCATATTAAAATTTTGACGAATATGCGGAAGTTCTAATCTTCTTTCCTCGAAACATTAGCTAAAGAAGAGCGACAAAGGGAAACGGAAATAATAGCGTAAGCCTCTTGAACAAGACTAGATGTCAGATTATCAGATTTTTAACATCTCCATTTATCACTATAGACCAGATTGAGTATAATTTTGAGAATTTCATTGGATTGAATATGTGAAGTTTTTAATATTCTGATTAGCAGATTGTTTGCACCCAGCATCCTGTAACATGTTCAAAAGTTAAAAGGTGAAAAGTATAACCAACAGAAAACCAGTTTTCAAAGTATAATCAACGAATTTGGAGTTAAATGTTTCATTGGCCACTGAACTTTATACAATGTCACGACTTACTCACTGAACTTCATCAATTGTCTCATTGGCCACTGAACTTTGATCTGTCCAACTTCGTCACTCACCCAATGAAAATCGTTAATAGACGAGCCTACATGGATGACGGTAAGATGATTTGGCCAGTTAAATCCTTCCAAGTGGTGTTTCAAGTCCCAACTTAGCTTCCACATCAGCAAAATTAAAATTCATTTAACCAAACACGACTTCATCATTTCTCCATACACGACTTAACCAAACCGATACTTTACAACAAAACCTAGACTAAAACTCACCGACAGATACGATAATGATGAAGTTCATTGGTTTGTAGATTTTGATAAATCTTTGAGAAAAATTGGAATGCCTGAAAACTCTGAAAAATTCTTATAGTTCACTAGAAATGATGAGTATACTTCACAAATCAACCAAAAACCGTAAAATCATATGGTTTTGGGAGACAAATTGTAACGACCCAGGTCTCTATACCCAAGCCGTTAGCTTGCGTACTGTCCGTTTCGGGTGGACCTATGCCCACTTATCCCTCACGGATTTCTATCGCGTCCCCCCAAAATTCGAACCCAAGACCTCCATCATATAGAAGACTTAAGTTGAATTCTGGTATCAATTGAGCAACTGGGTCGTTACAAAAAAAAACGCGAGTTTTTTTTGTAACGACCCGACCTTACGCCGAAGCCGTTATCATATCTTACGTACTGTCTGCTTTAAGAGAGCCTACGACCCATCTTACCCCTCACGACTTTCTGACGCGTTAACGCAAGACCTCCATCATATGGGAGACTTAAGTTGAATCCTGGTACCAATTGGACAAAGTCTCCCATATGATGGAGGTCTTGCGTTCGAATCCTAGAGGACGCGTCAGAAAGCCGTAAGGGGTAAGATGGGTCGTAGGCTCTCCTAAAGCGGACAGTACGTAAGATATGATAACGGCTTCGGCGCAAGGTCGGGTCGTTACACAAATCTTGGAGGTTCTAGATTTTAATTACGGACACATTTACCTTCAATGCAGTTCAAATCATGGTAGCTCTCCAATGAAGACTTGAATACTGTATCCTGTCAGTCAGATATTAGGTTTCCTTACACTCTTCATACCTATTGAATTGATTTTGGGAGTTAGGGTTCATAAAATTAAATTGAGGTATGCAAAATTGATATGGAGGAAATTGATTTTAAGTGTAAGGGTTTAGGTTTTGTTTTAATTCCAAAGTCGTGCTCTCCTTTGGTAAGGCTTTTTTGGTGACATGGAGGCTGATTTAGCAAATTACTTATTCCTTGTAGTCATTTAAACGGGCAGATCATCTTACAATCATCCACGTAGGCTTGTCTATTAACGATTTTTATCGAGTGAGTGACGGAGTTGGACGGATCAAAGTTCAGTAGCCAATGGAACAATTGATGAAGTTCAGTGAAGTATAAAGTTCAATGGCCAATGAAATATTTAACTCACAAATTCGTCAAGCAGAGTGAACTGTAACCCAAAATCAATCCTCCACCAACGTCGAAGGGCCCATCTCAACCACTAATATTGTGATTTTGAAGATTCGGACATGGAGGACCACATAAAGGTAAAGTCCGAATTTATTTATTTTTTTGTTTGTTCGATTCGTTTCTGTCATTTGTGCATTATATTCATGTGTATGTATTTATAATTTATAATGGGTTCTACTATTTGTTATGGGGTTTGTTCTCCATCTCTATCTCCCAAATGGCGAATTTTTTTATTTTATTTTTTGCAGGGATTGCTTGTATATCTTTAAAAAGAGCATAATAGTACCCTCCATCTTTCCTAGTGGTTCTTTGTAATAGTTCAATATTGAGCAGTTCACAATGATTTCATTTCCAGAAGTGTATGCATATCAATAAAATTGATTCACAGAAGAAGTTATTTGTTCGCGTGAAACCCGCAAGCGTACGGAATCGTTGTACAAGTAATAAGATTTGTGAGTTAAGGATATCGTTCCCACGAGGAATAAGGTCTAATTTGTAGTTCAATAGCCACTATTAAATTCGAAGTGTAATGAAATCAAAAGATATGATTTGT
>CAIGRT010174347.1:0-14888 GCA_903798405.1 Fraxinus platypoda | reverse complement strand
TTGGCTTTGATTGGAGTGAGTTTAAATGCATTTGACATAATTCTATTTTCCCAGTATTCAATATGTGAAGAAGGTAAATTTGAAACATCGTCACCAAAAATAATGCGATTCACAGTGTGAAGAAGGTAATTCTCTCTCTATCCCCAGTATTCAATCTGTCAGCCCATGAAATTATGTCGAAATTGAAGGAGGTGGCTTCCATGGAGAGTTTCAGAGTGAAGAAAAAAGATGACGCCGCCGCTTCATGTGGTGGAGGTGAAGAAAAGCGCCGATGACGGTAGGAGTGGAGAGGGGACCAATTTGTGGATTTTGAAACATGGGAGTAGAAGGAAAAGACCCGACCCGAATCGATTCGGTTCGGGTCGGTTTAGGATACAAGCCGGGTCGGGTCGATTTTGGGCTCTGGCCCAAAATCGTGTATATTGGGTCGGGTCTGGGCAAAAACGACCAGACCCGACCCATTGCCCACCCCTAACGACAATGACGATGAAAATATGTAGAAAAAACTGTGTAACATGCATTGTGTTACAGATGATAGCCCAAGAATAACTAATCAAGAGTGGGGTGAGTTGACTTTCAATTTTTATTTTTATTTTGAAAAATAGATTCAAATTCAAGCAAGTTGGGAATGAATAAGTCAATCAAACACAATACACAAATAAGAAAGCGATAAATAAAAGGGGAGATAGATTGCAAACGATATAATTGTGGAGGTTCGATCCCAATCATTGATCTAGTCCTCCGTTACCAAGTTCTCTGTTATGAGTAAAGCCTTTTCACTATATTGATTGACTTATGGTACAATGCAAGCCCTTATGCTTTCGGTGACTTACGAATAAGGATCACCGATCCTTTTACAATTTTGAGCTCTACGGGACCTCAATACGACCCAAATATTTGAGCTTTCAAAGAACCTCAATATGACCCACAAATAAAAAGAATGTTTTTACAATTTGAACATTTCTAATAATAAATTATACAAATGAATTGGTTCTAAGAGAGGCTAATACTTTAATGAATTGCAATAAATGAAACTCAAGTGTTAGATGAGAAAACTTTGATGAGAAAAATGATTTTCAAAAGTTGATTCAATCAATCAATCAAAAGTTTTCAAAGTAAATGTTTGATGAATTAAATAAGATGTAAGTTCAAAGAGTTTGCTTAAATATTTTTTATTTTAATACTCTTAAAGAATGATCTAAAGAATGAAAATAATGAGGATAATTATAGAGTTCAAAAAGCAAAATTTTATGACAGTTCGGAAGAATGTCGGTTGCCCATCTCATGTTCGAAAGACCAATATAACCGTTGTACAACGGAAATTCAGAACAGCCAAATGTTGAACCGTTGGACCTTTCCTATCAACCGCCGCCGGTTGACTGTCGATCAACCGCCTCGACAAATTTTGTCAATTTTCACGTTTGGGCCATGTTTGATCCGTTTTGAATGTTTTGACAAATGTAGACTTTTGAAGGTATTTTGAAACAAGTTTTCAAGATAAATGATGTTTTAAATATATGATCTAAGTATAAGCATCATTTTGAAAATCAATTTTACCTTTGATCAAAACATTTTATCGAAGTAACTTTTAGTGCACAAAATAACTTTTAATGCATAAAAAAGTTTTGAACCTAAAACATTTATTGCTAAATATCAAAGTGTTAATATCTTTACATTTGATCTAAAAATGACAGTTCTTGATATTTCCATAGCTCTTTAGGCTTTCATCGGGAAACATCTTTTCTTGAATGTTTGGAAGACTTTTACTTCAACATTGGCCTTCTTTGTGAATCCGATTTGTGATGATAACATTTGATCTTTTGACGACCATTGATCAATTTCTCATAAAATGCTTCGAAAAATTATAATCACTTTAATTCAATTTGTTAGTAAACAACATTAATTTGTTTGTTATAATCAAAACTTCAAGATTATAATCAATCATATATCAACAACAAACTTACAAGTGGCGGTGATGGTGAAAATATGTGGTGAAATGTGTGTTATATAATCTATAACACACTGTTACAAAATTTATTATAAAAAATAAAATAAAAAATTATAAAAAATAGTATTTTTTTTAATAAAAAAGATTTAAAAGTAAGTCTGAAATTAATTTTTTAATGTATTTGTGAATTTGTCTCATAATTATTGCTTCACATTTTTTTTTTTTTTTTGCAAAATAATAAAGGAAAACATCGACAGAAATAACACTAAAATGGACATATAACGATTTTTCACACTAAAATAGATTTTGTTTTGGCACAATGGCACATTTTTCTATTTTACTAGCATTCCCCTCTCTTTTTCCCCACAAAATTACAGGGGCAATAATTGTCATTTTAATAGTGGACCTACAAATTGTTATGTTGATAAATGAGAGTCCATGAAAGTGTTAAAAAGCATTAATCGTCACTTTCATTGTGATTTGCTTCAAAATCTCAATAATGAAAGCTAACATAGATAATTTTTGAAAAGGATTTGGCCACTCAAGTTTTATAGAAAGGACATGACCTAATAAGTGTGCAGTAGTTAGAATTCACCAGCAATCAGCTACCTCAGCCACGCCTTGAGCAGCAGACAACACAACATCTCAGCTCATTATTTTTAGGGATATAGAATCAATATTGTTAGCCAGCTGTAGAGTTAGTTTTTATTCTGTTAATAGCTGTATTCTAGATCTTTCTTACTCGTGTATAAAGCCATGAAACCTGAATGATTAATGTAACAAAAGAGAGAATTAAACATTGCTTCATCCAGTTTTTCAACTTGGTATCAGAGCGAAAATGGCTAACACCAATTCCGGAAATCAGTCCAATCCGTCTAAGTTTAATACAGCACCAATTGCTCAGGTAGCAGCTAGTCAGAACACAACATTTGGAATGAACATCACTCAGACATGAACAATTTCCTATTGTGGAAAAACATGATTATGCCCATAATCAAAGAGCATAATCTTGAAGGATACATATTGGGGACAAAGTTGTGTCCACCAGAGTATCTAGCGGCCCAGACCACTGTTGGTCAGGGAGAATCAGTAGAGATGACTCGAAACCCAGAATTTCAGAAGTGGAACTCAGCAGATCAACTTCTTATGGGATGGTTATACTCATCCATGACTCCAGAAATAGCCATGAAGGTCATGGGATGCACGAGTTCAAACAAACTCTGGATAGCAGTTGAAGAAAGCTTCGGTATACTGAATAAATCACGAGTAATGTTTCTCACTGGTGAGCTGCAAAGAACAAGGAAAGGGATAATAACAATAGACCAGTACTTAACTACCATCAAGCAATTGGCTGACAATCTAGAAATTGCTTGTAAAATCATTGATCAAAGTGATCCAATTACCTAAGTCCTATCAGGGTTGGATGAAGAGTATATTTCCATCGTAGTACAGATAAGCAGCAGATAAACTATCTCTTGGTATGAATTGTCTTCAGTTCTCATGACTTTTGAGAGTCGACTTGAACACTTAACTCAAGTCAAGAACAATTTCGCTTCATTCAGTGTTAACTAGATAAGTGTCCAGTTAGCACATTGAACTGGCTCTGGTTTTAGGAGAAGTTTTAGAGGAACTGGCAGTGGCAGATTAGCAGGCTTTAAAGGCAGAACAAGGGGAAGAGGAAGAACTTCGATTGGTAGGCAAAATGAAGCTAGAGGCCCTTGTCAAATCTGCGGATTAAGTAACCACACTGCAAGTTACTGCTATAATAGATTTGATGATAGGTACATGGGAAGCAAACCAGCTAACTCAGGATAGTAGAACTTTAATGCTGCCCCATTAGCCTATATAGCATCACCTAGAATCCTTGTTGATCCAGCGTGGTATGTTGACTCAGGTGCAAGTAATCACGTGACAACAGACAAAGGTAACCTGGATAGTGTGGTGAAATATGAAGGTAAAGAGAAACTACTTGTTGGTAATGGAGATAGGCTAACTATTGCTCATATTGGAAATGGAAAAATCTCATCGCCTAATAATAAGTCCCTTGAGTTAAATAAACTATTACATGTTCCTTCAATTAAAAGGAATCTAATTAGTGTTTCCCAACTCAGCAATGATAATGATGTGTTCATGGAGTTTTATTCTAATTGTTATGTTGTGAAGGATCTCCAAACGAAGAGGATTCTGCTGCAAGGAGCTCTTAAGGATGGATTGTACTAGCTGCAGTTATCAAGTTTCAAGCCAAAAAGAACCTTTTTCGAGTCAAACCATCAAAATAATTTTCAGTGCTTTACAGCCAAGTCTGGTAGAGGTGAACAACCTTCAGTTAAATCAATTTCAGAATCTGAACTTGACCTTTGGCATAGAAGGCTAGGACACCCCTCAAACCTCGTGTTAAATCGAGTCCTTGAGTCATGTAATAGAGTCAACAAAATCAATGGAACTCCTACTTTCTGTGACTTTTTCAAACTTGGAAAATCTCATGCTCTTCCTTTTAATATCTCAGTCTCACATGCTGCAAAACTGCTAGACCTCATTCATGCTGATGTTTGGGGTCCAACGCCTTTAAATTCAACCTCGGGTTTTAGATTTTACATAGTCATTGTTGATGACCATAGCAGATATACATGGATCTATCCTATGAGACACAAGTTTGAGGCTCTAAACACTTTCACTCAGTTCAAAAAACTTGTAAAAAATAAGTTTGAAAGAAAGATTAATACTCTACAATCTTATTGGGGTGGAGAATTTAGAAGTTTTAGCAAAATAGCTCTAGAGTCAGGTATAGAACTTAGGCACTCCTGCCCCTACACTTCAATTCAAAATGGTAGGGCAGAACGCAAACATAGACACATCACAGAGACTGGGCTGACTCTCCTAGCTCAAGCTCAAATGCCACTTTATTATTGGTAGGAGTCCTTCAAGGCTGCTACCTACCTAATTAACAGGTTACCTACTTCTGTCTTACACCATAAATCACCCTATGAAGCCCTGTTTAATAAGAACTTCGACTATAAACAGCTTAAAACCTTTGGTTGTGCTTGCTTTCCATGTCTCAGACCCTATCAGAAGCATAAGTTCAGTTTTCATTCCCAAAAATGTGTTTATCTTGGCTATGGTGATTCACACAAAGGCTATAAATGTCTAAGCTCTAGTGGGAAAATCTATGTTTCTAAGCATGTTGTCTTTAACGAGCTAGAGTTCCCATTCAAGACAGGTTTTCTAAACAAACAAACCCATCCTCAGTCTTGTAATACTGAAATCACTTACCTTCCTTTTGTTGATCCTAACAGTCACACTATCCCCTCAAGTGTAATTGCAGCGTCTATGATTCAACCTGAAGTCTCCTCTGCAACAGACCTTGTTAATGGAGAGGCAGAAATTGGTACTGAAGAAGGTGTGTTGGTGGAACATTCTGGTAATGAGGGAAACCAAGAGATAGCAACAGGTAATGAAACATCAGAAGCTCTAACTGATACTCGGAATGTGGCAAGAGGAACAAGTCCATCAGAAATGAATACATCTCAAAATGCAGGGCATCAGATGATTATCAGAAGCAAGGTTGGGATTTTTAAACCCAAAATCTATACTACTGTGGCACTGGATGAACTGGCTGCAATTGAGCCAACCAGTACTGATGAAGCTTTAACAAGTAGCTGTTGGTTGGAGGCAATGCAAGAAGAATATAATGCTCTTATTAAAAATGAAACATGGATCTTCGTTCCACCCAAGGCTGGGATGAAAGTCATTGGCAACAAATGAGTTTTCAAGTTGAAATTCAATGAAAAATGAGAGGTGATAAGGCATAAGGCCAGGCTTGTAGCCAAAGGCTTCCTTCAAACCCCTGGTGTCGATTTTAGTGAAACCTTCAGTCCTGTGATCAAGGCTGCCACTCTGAAAGTAATTCTAACACTTGATGTCTCAAGAAATTGGCAGATTAGGCAAGTAGACATTAATAATGCCTTCCTGAATGGCAGCTTAACTGAGGTTGTTTACATGAACCAACCACAAGGTTTTGTTAATGAAAACCACCTTGGATATATCTGCAAACTTAAGAAGGCATTGTATGGTCTTAGACAAGCGCCTAGGGCCTGGCGTGAGAAATTAAAACAGACCCTGCTGCAATGGAAATTCAGACAATCCAAAGCTGACAACTCTCTATTTTTCTTGACAAAAGAAGCTGATATATTATTTTCCTTGATATACGTGGATGATATAGTGATTACATGCAATAATACTCAGATGATACAAGAGTTTATAGACAAACTAAATTTCAACTTCGCACTTAAGGATATGGGGAATCTGAGACAATTCCTGGGAATTAAAGTTGAAAGAGATGATGCTGGTTTATACATGAGGCAAACCAGATATGCTATTGAGCTACTAAAGAGATTTGACTATGAAAACTTAAAGCCTAGCCATTTATGACTATAGGTAAACTAATCTCCAAAACTGAAGGTCGAGCAATGACAGATCCTACCTCATATAGAAGTGCAATTGGTGACCTCCAATATCTTGCTCACACCAGACCTGACTTAACCTACGCTGTAAATAGGCTAAGTCAGTTCCTTCAGGCACCAACAGACTCACATTGGAAAGCACTAAGGGCACCCTACATCATGGATTAACCATCCAGAGGAATGAAGGTCTTGACATCACAGCATTTGCAGATTCAGATTGGGGTTCTTGTCCAGATGACAGGAGGTCTACTACTGGATATTGTGTCTACCTTGGAAATAATTTGGTGTCATGGTGTTCAAAGAAACAACATGTGGTTGCTAGATCCAGTACAGAAGTCGAATACAGGGCTTTAGCTCATTGTGCAGCAGAAATAACCTGGATTCAGTCCTTGCTTGAAGAGTTGGAGATACCACAAAAATCAATCCCTACTATCTGGTGCGATAACCTAAGTGCAAGTGCTCTAGCATCAAATCCCGTATATCATGCTCGTACGAAGCATATTGAACTAGATGTGCATTTTGTAAGAGATAAGGTATTAGAAAATCAGTTGAAGATTAACTACATTTCCTCTTCTGATCAGATAGTAGATGTGTTAACTAAACCTATGTCACATTCGAGATTCCAACTTCTTAGGGACAAGCTCGGAGTGATTGAACACACTCCACCTTGAGGGAGGGAGTTAGAATTCACCAGCAATCAGCTACCTCAACCACGCCTTGAGCAGCAGACAACACAACATCTCAGCTCCTTATTTTCAGGGATATAGAATCAATTGTTAGCCAGCTGTAGAGTTAGTTTTTAGTCTGTTAATAGTTGTATTCTAGATCTTTCTTACTCGTGTATAAAGCCATGAAACCTGAATGATTAGTGTAACAAAAGAGAGAATTAAACATTGCTTCATCCAGTTTTTCAACTGCAATTGAAATACTCACGCATTGTTCCTCACGTCCAACAAACGATACAAAACAACACAATAATTTGTAAATGTTAGATGAACAATCACGTACAATACTACAGTAAGGGAATTCGAAGTTGCATTTTATCAAAATGAATTTCAAGATTCTCGTCTTTCAAATTTTGTTCTCATAATTCTCCAAAAGGTGATTTCATTGGAATAAGATTACTACTAACTTCGATGTGCTCTTTATTTATGAATTAAAATTAAATTATCCCACAACCTCAACCATAAAGGCACAATTATGAAAATTTGAATGACATGCATACTCTTTACATCCACATTCATAATTCCATTATAAAATTAAAACAAAGTGAAAAATTAAGCCAAAAGCCAGAAATTTTTGTGACTTTTAGTAGTAATCAAATATCCTCCATATTTCTTGTTCTTCCTTCTCACTGCAATTGTCATGCAACTAGCATTTTGAATGCAGTAATCCTCGACCCTATTTTTCTTTATCGACCAAAATCTCTGTAATCTCCAAATTATTGATCGTTTTCGCTGTCCCAAAACCAGTAGTGAAACCCGTCTATGCTTAGCTTCTTCGACTATTATTTCTCCCTTTTCCTTGCCTTCTCGAATCGCCATCTCCACGTGGACCTAATTCATCATAGAATAAATTAAATCACAAGGATGAGACTTGGTTTTTGTTTGTTTTTTTACTGAAAAATAATTTATGTAAAAGATTAATTTGAAAAGGCTGTCATACAAATTTTTTTATAGAAAGAAACAAAATAAAATTAATATATATTTTCATAGAATGAAGAGGATAATTTACTCACCTCAGGTCTTCTTAATTGACATATATTTTTCATAGAATGAAGAAGTTCATATGCCTTTTGATTAACATCTCCATCATAATTTTCATCTGTAAAACAAAATTTTCATCATGCATATAAAATTTCATCATAAAATTAAAAAATTTGCTGTCACGATCTCCAAACTATGCCCCTCGATCGGACCACTTGGTCGGTCTCCGATGGGTAATTTGGGAACCGTGACTAAAATTTCCCGACATTTTTCCCAATCTAGAAAATATTGCAAAAAAATAAATTACCTTTTTTGGTAACATGCAAGAGAATAATTGTATCCTTTGCTTGAACAGTATGCAAGAGTGCCCATTCTAGAGCATTTTTAGCTTCCGGGCTCGAATCGACCACAACCATCACTCTATTTCCACATTCAAATTCCGAATTCGAGAAATAATTATTGAAATTCAATTCATTGACTTCACTAGAAGCATCGGATTTCTCTTGACTCTCGATAAAACTTGCTCTCTTCTTATACATCACAGATGGCGAACGGACAAGAACACGGATCGCAGCTCCAGTCATCCACAATCCTGGCATTCTTGTATTGATTTCAGCCAACAATCTCGATGAATTTGTGTGTCTATGAACTGGTGGGTTTTTGGGAGAGAAGAAATTTATAGTGTGCGGTTTGTGGAGGACATGTACTGGATTTGTCTTCTATTTTTAATAATGTTTCATTAGACATTTGATAAGATCATGGGTATCATTTTCTTCCTTTTTTTTGTCTTTATTCTATATTTTTCTAATGTGGGGTTTCTTGAACGTGACTACCATAACCCTAAATGACTTGTATTTAGACTGCTGGTTGGATTAAATATTGTCATACTAGAGTAAACTAAGTTAACTTAATCGAGTTTACCAAGCCCCTGTTTGACAATCATTATTTGAGTAAAATGGAGTTTTTGAATAGTGATATTTTGGAGAATATGTAGTTAAAAAGTATGGAAAAGTATTGAGCTTACGTGCATATTTTTTTATTTTGTGAATGTATGATTCAAAATGAGCACGTAGAAAAAAAAAATTTTAAATAATGATTGTCAAATAGAGACTAAAGATGCCACTTGGTAGATGCTATAATTTTATATATGTCAAACCTTAACTGCATAGGCGTCGGCAGGCAAAACTGTGAAAAGCATTAAATATTTCATTGTGAAATGTCACAATCTAGTTGACAGACAGAATTCCATGATTCCACTTCATGACTTGCATGTATGCATACGTCTATTTTGTAGAAATTTGTTACATCCTCTTGTAGTTTTGTGTTCCCAATTTTGCTGGAGAGAAGGATAGCATTAGCCATAGGTAGAAATAGGTCCCTATTCTATTTAATATGCACAAATATGAATGTTAATATGGCTCGTGGCTCGGTTCGGGAAAAGTTCGAGCCGAATTGGCTCGTGGCTCGATAGGATCGAGCTGAGGCTCGAGCTGAACCCCATTTTGGGACGTCGGCTCGACCTCGAGCTAGCCCGTGGCTCGTCACCGGCCTGTACTCACGGACCATTTTCAACCCGTGACGAGCCGGCTCGAGTCTTAAAAAAAAACAAAAAGGTTACAGCTGTCGACAGGCAACTGTCACCGGTCATAGCTGCCTGCATAAATCGATCATAGTTGTCATCGTTCACAGGCAGCTGTTTTTTATTATTTTTTAATTTTTTAAAAAGTTTTTTAAATTTTAGTTGTTTTTTTTATACGTTAATATTTAGTTAGTATTTATAATACGTATAAATTGTACAAATTTTAAATTAATTAATTTTTTTAAGATTTATAACGAATTAAAAAAAAATCGACTCGGCTCGCTAAGGTTCGAGCCGAAAGCTCGGGTTGAATCTAAAGTTTTTGGTCAAGCTTTTGCTCGACTCGGGGGAAAAAAAAAAAGATAGAATCATTTTTACTCTAGTCGAGCCCGAACTTTGAGTTTCAGCTCGTGGCTCGACTCAACTCGGTGACACCCCTATGCACAAAAAAAATGATTGTCTAGAATATTCGTCTTCTTACTTAAAAAGTTCGTGAAACATCTTTTATCTATTTTGAAAGAATCTTTACGTTGAAGTGTTGTTTTTTTAGTTGATCGGGACAAAAACTCATAACTCCAACTTTAAACATTCATTTCTTTTTCAAAATCATATAGTTATTTGTATATATAAGCAATTGCATGTTTGGGACAAAAGGCTAGAAATGAATGAGGAATGTAGGAGCAATTTTGTATAAGATTTGTTCTTGCAGAAACCATGTATATAAACCTCATTTTTCTCAAATTCATTTCAACTACATATTTCATAGGATCCAGAATTTTATCAACTTTTTTAGCTACAGATTTTATCAGTTTCTATCAAAATCTGCTAAAAAATTATTTTTTATCAAAACAAAATAAGGGCAAAATAAAATGAAACTCATGGTTAACCCTATTTGACAGCCATTCTTTTGCTTCTTTTTTTTTGGGAAGAATGAGTTTTAATATTTAAAAGAATGTGTGTTTACAAAGTAGGAAAAAAATTTGGGTTTACGTGAAAAATATTTTATTGTGAAAATGTGGAATGAAAAATGAGTATGAGAAAAAAAAAAGTTTTGAAAGAATGGTTACCAAACAGCGTATCAATGAGTTTTCATGGTGTCTATAAGATAAAAGTTCCAGCAATTGTTTTAAAGTAGAACGTGTTTTTCTTCTTAAAGAATATAACCTCAAAAGCACTCTTGAACTAAATTGTGTCTTGTAAGTGTTAATTTCACTAATGGTCATTGAAGTACGTGTGAAATTTCAGAATGATTATTGAAGTTTTTATTTTACTCATATGGTCACTAAAGTTAATGATAGTTTCACCGATGGTGACTTGATTTCACTATTGCTCACTCATATTTACGTTACTTTTAGAGGAGATTCCATCGAGGTCTCTTTAACTTTTATGAAATGTGCTATAACACAAACTCGGTCCTTGAAGAGTAAATCCTGCTAAATAAACGTCAAATTGGCAAGTGCAATGCACAAGTCTAACATTGTAAACGGCAAACAAATCGATACTTAATTTTGATTAAAACAAGTAAAGTAAATAGATAAAAATTTAAAACAAAGAAAACTCTTTGCCTTCCCCAATATCCACACACTACAATGATAACTACACAAGGAAATTAACGTATTTGTGAGATGTTGGGGAGGGCAATGATTGTCCATTATTTTTTGGGATACTTATAAACTCTAATTGATTATTATGTTTTGATTTTGTTTTATTCTAACCTATAAACAAGAGTATATTATTATTTAGCAAAAGAATACAAGTCATGTGTCATTTAATGCCTATTTAACATTTAGTCCGTAGAGATTAAAATCAGATTTTTAGTAAATTTTAATAAAAGTTGATGAAATGTGCGGTTTCATCATGAAAATGCAACCTCGAATGCACTATGTAGGTTTGAACGTGTTATTTGTCAAAAAGTTGTAGCCTTTCAAAAGGTAATAATGTTTTGTTTTAAGTTCAAGGATAAAATTATTAGGTGAAATGTTTTTCTATGGACACGCATAGCTATTAAGTGAATTTAAATTTCAATATATTTGGCTATTTTTATGAAAAATGATACATTGTCAGAATGACTATAGAGTCATGCGTCTAAAAGTAAAGTATTGTATGAAATGTAGGGCGAGTACGGTAGTAAGCAGTTGTAAATAATGTAGGCCGACGGTAAATCCTATGGTATTTGACATTATAACATATTAACTATTATAGAATTTTCACTAAGATACATTTATTATAATATAGAGAGACAAAAAAAGAGGCAACTAATAGATGGTTCTAATGGAATCCAATCAAGGGGCCCCACACAAAAGTTGGTATGGCTAGATCCACGCCATGATTGACGCAGCTTAATNACATTATAACATATTAACTATTATAGAATTTTCACTAAGATACATTTATTATAATATAGAGAGACAAAAAAAGAGGCAACTAATAGATGGTTCTAATGGAATCCAATCAAGGGGCCCCACACAAAAGTTGGTATGGCTAGATCCACGCCATGATTGACGCAGCTTAATCGATAATGAATCACTTCAAAATGTAGAGATCGTTCGAGTTCGAGTTCATAAAAAATAACAATATTAGTAGATATGTAGGGTAGTTCGACCCTCAGATTCGAGTCAATTTGTGATTTTAACGAATTTCTAAATTTAGGTGTTCTCAATTGAGATTTTAACGAATTTTAATGAAATTCATTAAAATCTAAGCGTCCACAATTGAGATTTTAATGAAATTCAATAAAATCCTTTAAAATTTAGGTATTCTCAATAGTTAGTGAATTTATAAAGATTTCATCAATAGAGAGGGATTTTAAAATTTTTTGATGGATTTCAAATTTAAAAATACATATAACCAAATCTTTTGAAATTTTACGATATTTCATGAGATTCTTATGAATTTGTGAAAATTTGTCAAAATCTAAAAAATTCATTAGGATTTATAATGTTTTAAAATCCATCAAAATTTTAGTTGAAGACACCTCGTTAGACTATTTAAACCCACAATAAGTTTGAATCGGACCCGGTAACAGGTGGAGTGGGTCGGCTCGACCCACCCATTTTGACTTCCCAGTAGGAATATTTTTACGAAGAATTTCTTTTCCTATTGTTTCCATTAGTTTCCTCAACCAAGTCAATGTTTATGATCGATGGTTCATTATTTAAAAGGAAGGTCCTAAAATTCATTTTTTTTACTTACTTTAAATTACATATTCTCCCAATAAAATAATTTTACACGTAATCTCAAAATTTTTACCTATTTTTTAACCACACATCCTCTAAAAAATTCACTATTAGAAAATCTATTTTCTCTAACAATGAGACTCAAACTGGGGCTAAAAGGCGTATGGTCTAGAGGTCAAGTATCAAACTTTACGAACCTAGACATAATAGGACTTGTCATATTTTAAATATTATTTTAATTATTGGCATACCTTGAAAAAAATGATTGTTGGACGAATTGGATGTCCGCTTGGACAGAATTTTTTCGAATATTTCTTTCTTAATCGTTTTGAAAAATGTATGCTTTTGAATGACTTTTTTAACTTTATTTTTCAAAGTAAGTGATCTTGTAATGAGTTTTAATATCAAGTTGAAATATTTATCATTTCGAAAAATCATTTTTATACAAACGTTTTTTATGAAATAATCTTTTTGTGCATAAAACGATTTTTGAGTTTTTATCATTCATTGATAAATATCAAAGTATTAGTACCTTTATATTTGAACTAAGAAGTCTAGTATTTGATTTTGTTTCGAAATTTGTCTATTAGACTTCTCGTTTTAATCTTTCTTTAATATCGTATTTCATACTCTTGATCTCTTTCTTTGCGTTTCTCGTCTTGAATGATTTGACTTGAATGTTTAACTTTCACTTTAATCTTTATTTTGAGTCTGATTTATAATGTGTTGATTTTGACAATGCTCGATTAATTTTAACATTGAACTATTATCACTCACAATCAATTGTTAGAAACAATATTCATCTTCTTTGTTATGATCAAAATATGAAGTATGAAATCAACCATAGGTCAACAAAAGATTGAAACTTAACAACAAAATAACAAAGTAAAACTTACTTGGAAATAACGAAAATTGCAACAACGTTATGAAAGAAATGAAGAAGGCAAACCTCGAGACAAGTGTTCAACACTTTGTCATTAAGACAAATTTACCATTAAGACAAATTTACCCCCACAATGGTATTAACGGAATCTTGGTTGTAATGCCCCGAAATCTATTTAACATAGAATTTAAAATGCTCAAACACCCTAAAAAAACTACTAAAATAACGTGCACAAAATTTAACATACAGATGTTCTTAAAATAAAATTTGAAATAATCATTTCTAAAAAGTTTACTTGGCGACCCCATAAGCATCATTCGGTCAATCTCCCACGTGTCCACGCGACCTGTTCTAATATAAAAAGTTATTGTAAGAGTGAGTATTTTAAAAAATATTGAGTAAAAATACGTGCATATTCTTATTTAGCATGATACAAGTATAAAATGACATAACATACCAATATTCTTAAATTTAAAGCAAACTGATCGAGATATATAATAGCTCAAGGTATTTCTTAAAAATTCCTATATCCCGTAGGATTTATATATTTGACCTAACGGTCTTTCCTAAAAGATTTAATATAGAAATCGTCTTTAAGGCCTTATAGTATTTCATGTCAAAATTTATAAAAACATCAAGAAATAAGAATTTATCACTTTGCACTATGTATTCTTACCTTAATTGACACCAAATAAATCTAAAAAATATTGCTTGTAGAATAATAGTAAAATAAATTATTTTTAATAGACTGTGCATATATAAAATTTATAAGAAGTGAACTTGCGTTTATTTTTTCTTAAAAAATACACTCTAATTAGATCACGTACATATGTATAATCTGGCCCACCCATGTGAACTAAAACGGCATTTCAATTTTAACATTTACGCATTTGAGGTAAATGGAAAAAATTATTAGATTAATTGAATTAATCATTATCAAAATTAACTAATTAATTATGTGTATTATAATGAGAGAAAAAGATAAGAGAGAATAAAAATCAATAGACTTGTGTATATTATAATGAGAACGAAAACCCTATATTTATAGGGAATGAATAGGGATACATATGGTAATAATATCTAGGGCTGCATGGGTACAAGTATCATTCACATTAAACCCTAATTTACTTTCCTTT
>CAIGRT010174312.1:0-26498 GCA_903798405.1 Fraxinus platypoda | reverse complement strand
ATTTTGCCCTTATTTGATGGAGAGTTAAGATTTTGTTAAACGGCGAGAGAAAAAGAGAAAAATTAAAATTTATTGTGATTTTGCCCCTATTTGATGGAGATTAAAATCAAATTTTTAGTAAATTTTGATAAAAGTTAAATAATTATGAATTCCATGAAATATGTTATTAAAATTAATTGTTAACTTTGATTTTAGATTAAAATTTATATTTCAATCGATACCAAACATGATTTTATATTTTAAAAAAAAAAAAACTCAAAAGTTGGGGGCACCCTGGGTCCGCCAATGTATGAATAGTGAAGTTAAAGAAAGTTGTGTTGTTATGAGTTACTGAAATATATTTTTTTTTTTTTGTGCGCGTTTTAAAAAATTATAACCTCGTCGTTTTATCAATTTAACAAAACTTCGAAAAAAATTATCAATTTTTAAATTGGTCAAACTTCAATATTAATCATAAATTTTATGGAATTCACAGCTTTTATCAACTTTTCAATCATACATCACGTCAACTTTTTATAAGATTTTAGAATTTTTATTAGAAACTAGTCAAAGTTGTACATGCATTGCACGTTATTCTGAAATATTTTATAAGTATTGTAAAAATAA
The DNA here is from genome assembly GCA_903798405.1 of Fraxinus platypoda. Classification (NCBI taxonomy): domain Eukaryota; kingdom Viridiplantae; phylum Streptophyta; class Magnoliopsida; order Lamiales; family Oleaceae; genus Fraxinus; species Fraxinus platypoda. The sequence goes on along the minus strand of CAIGRT010174312.1, from coordinate 25,892 downwards.
TATTTGATACCAATTTGTTGGAGGATTTGATGAGTCTCGAACAAACTAAATAAAATAAAACTTATAATAGATATTTAAGAAAAAATTGTATCCTCAAAACTTAACTTCTATGATTCGAATTTTTTGCGATGATGAAATACTACAAATGAGCAATATTTTTATAATACATTTGGCATATAAAAATTAATTGTCAATACATGAATTTAAACACCCATTAAAATTCTCAGATACATGAATAAAGATAAATTCATCTATAATAACTATAGATTCATTTAGATCACGATTCATCAAATCAAGATTCTTTAAATTTAGATTAGTATGAATGTTAATTAATTAAGAATTAAAAATGAAAAGTAAGGTATTATTGAGATAATTGAATTGTCGTAAAGAAAATAAAACTTAGAATAGATATTTAAGAAAAAATTGTACCCTCAAAACTTAACTTCTATAATTCGAATTTTTTGCGATGATGAAATACTACAAATGAGCAACATTTTTATAATACATTTGGCATATAAAAATTAATTGTCAATACATGAATTTAAACACCCATTAAAATTATCAGATACATGAATAAAGATAAATTCATCTATAATAACTATAGATTCATTTAGATCGCGATTCATCAAATCAAGATTCATTAAATTTAGATTAGTATGAATGTTTTATTAATTCTTAATTTTTACTTTTATAAGGTATTTTTGAGATAATTGAATTGTTGTAAGGTTAAAATCGTCCAAAAAAATGATTCTCACTTAATGTGATATTTAGATGGTGTTTGGGAGATATTAAAATCGGATTAAAATTGAAAAATTAGCCGTTATTGTTGACTTTTATTATATGGGTGGGACCAAATAACGGCTATATTTTCAATTTTAATTGGATTTTGAGCTCTACCAAACAAGCTCTTAATATATTATAGATTTGTCAAACAACCATATATTGAACTACTTTAGTTACAAACTTAAAATTTTTATAGGACTTTAAAAAATCTAAAAAAAATGTGCAACACGTAATTAATATCGCTAGTGTTATAAAAACGAGTAACTTTAAGTGATCTCCAATTGTTGGAACAAGAAATTTTTCCTAGACCTACGAAGTTTATCATAACGTTCTAATAAATCACTTAATGTGTCGCTATCTTCACACGTGCTATGTATAGTATCTCGAATTATATGTTGGCACATTGTCCACGAAATTGATTGGCGCAACAGAGTATATAAATCACTTGTCTTGTAATGCACGTTTTTTCATTAGAAAACATCGTCTGCGCGTATTAGTTTCCATCATATTCATACTTTTTTATGCGGACATGTCTCGAGTTTCATGACCTCAATATGCAAATATTTGGCACGTTAGCAACCAAAAAAGCCTCGTGATATCTCAGGAGTAGATCTAGGGGAATATCCAGCCAGCAAAAACCCATCNCCTCGTGATATCTCAGGAGTAGATCTAGGGGAATATCCAGCCAGCAAAAACCCATCGTTGTTGCAGAGAATAGAATGGGTAGATGGATAGTGAAGGACGATACTTCAACTACAAAACCAACCTCGTGCGTGGTTACTAAAATAAAATACGTATACCACTTAATTTCTTTAAAATTTATTATGTTCGATAAATTGGTTTGGTACTAATCTAGTATAAGATATCTTGTTCAAAATATAAGTTCGAGTAGTCCGTACGATCAATACAAGAAGACTACAAAGCTTTCGAAAAGTTTTCCTAATTCAAAAGAGAGATTCTAACATGATCCTTATGGCATCTCTTCATCCTCACCACATGCCACATTTGGTATCTCGTGTCATCTATTCGACATGTTACATTAATCTACACTAAGGTATAAAAGATATTAAAATCGTATATTCCAACCGTTGGTCCAAGCCCGTGAATAATGCTCCAAAACTTCCGAACCAAATGGGCTCATCCAAGAAGGCCCAAGGCGGGAAATCCCCTTTCCCTATACACGTAAAGACATCAAACAAGTATATATGCACGTATATGTGTGTGTGTGTGTGTGTATAAATATGTAAGCCATCTAACGTTTTGGTGAATCCTCATCTCTCTCTACGGTCCACAGTCCAATTCCATTCTAGCAAATTTCTTTAGGGAGGCTATGGGGAAACCCTCGAGAGCAAAGGACTCATCGGACGAGTCGATGTCCAGTTCCTCGCCGGAGGAGGAGCCGATCAACGATCAAATCAACGACGAGGAAGATGAAGAGGAGCTAGAGGCCGTGGCACGAACAGCAGACGAGTTCGAGGACGATGATACTGACACTACCAACGCCGCTCAGGAAGAAGAGGATGACGTCAACGAGGTCGGTTTAAATGAAATTATTATTATTTTAGTTTCCTTTCTCCGTGTTTCACTTTTTCGTTTTGTGTTGGTGAATTACGGTGGAGAGTGAGGAAGATCGGTTCTTTTCTTCTTACTGAGTGGTTTAGTTAGGATTTATGGTTATATGGAATGCGTGATTTGGTAATTTTATAAAATTTGGTGTTAATGTCGCGTGATATGACTTTATCTCGCTAGGGTTTCGCAGGTCGGAGTTGAGGATGTTGAATTTTTTGGGTGAAAAAGTTTGAATTGTTGCATCGAGCATGAATAACTTTTGTGCTGTTTAGTATTGATGACTTTAAATTAGGTGAAGAAAGGATAAGAAAATAATAAGAAATGAATTTTATTTTATTTTTGGGTATTCACAATTAGTTTTCGATCCAAATTGATGTGCCTTGAGTGCTTTGGAAATCATAGTGAAATCTATTGCATTGCAATTTTGTGTTAAATAGGTGATGTGATATTTGGCAGGAAGATAATGTCGTGGCAAATGAAGTTGGCAAACGTGAAAGAGAGAGGCTGAAAGAAATGCAGAAATTGAAGAAGCAGAAAATTCAAGAAATCCTGGACGCACAGAATGCTGCTATCAATGCCGACATGGTAAATTATCTGGGAAAAAAAATTGTGTAATGTGGTGTTTAGAATTAGTTGTATGATAAAACCTCGATGAATGAATGTTTGATAAATTAATAATCTCGCTTAATAAATAAAAAAATTCATTGGTTTCGACTTGGCCGGTGTACTAAAGTAATAACCCGCTAATTGCATAAGATAATAATTTTTTTAAAATCCTTTAAAACCCAACAAATATATAAAATAATAATTGCTTAAATTCATAAAAGTTCATACTAATACAAATTAACGAACTTTTAATTAGACAATACTTTTTTTCAATTCACCTCTATTAATTTAACAAACTTTTAATTTTACCGTAGAAATTATGTTCCACGTGTATATGAAATAACTTGAACGATTAATCTTTTAAGTTATTCAATTTTGAAGCCAATGCATTTATGTTAATGTTTCCTCTTTAGCCCTCGTTTGACCCCCATTATTTGAAATTGTAATAGTTAGAATAGTGTTTTTTCGAAAAATGTGTGGTTAAAAAGGAAGAAAAAGTTTTGGGATTACGTGTAATATTATTTATTGAAGAATGTGTGGTTCATAAGAAGAAAGAGAAAAATGAATTATAATTTTAATGGGGGCTAAAAAGGATCTTGATGTATGTATGTGTGCCTTTTTATGTGCTTACTGATTAAATTTTTAATTTCACCACATTCAATATTTTTATTTTTATTTTCAATTTTCTACATGTATTATGGTAAAATATACTACAAGGTATAAAAATATAACATGCTCTATAAATTGATAAATATTTATTTATCGATAAATTAATAACCCCTTTAAAATAATATTTTTCTCGGTCCCAACATTATCATTTTATCGAGGTTTTATTGTAGACACATATTCATGCTAATATTGATTTATTTTGAGACAGAACAACAAAGGAAAGGGTCGTTTGAAGTATCTCTTGCAGCAGACAGAACTATTTGCTCACTTTTCCAAGGGCGATCTGTCTGAATCTCAGAAGAAGGAAAAAGGAAAGTGAGTGATACTCCTTTTTTATTGTTCTTTCGCTGTCACTGCATGGCTGAATATTCAAGTTTCTGTTATCCTTTCCACTTACAGGATGGCTGCATTTTTCATTTATTGATTCATTAAGGTTAAAGCACTTGACTATGGTGATTGGATGAAAACTGACAAGTTAATGGAGCCCTCCTAGTTTGTCGATTTGGATTACTTGTGATATTTTAACATAAAAGTATTCCGGAATCTTTATGACCGTTTTCTTATTATATTATATATAAAACAAGCTTCTTTAAATTTCCCTGTGATATATTAATTAACTTGTAAATTGGGAATTAAAGCTTCTTTCTCCAATTTACCAATTTTATCTTAATTGGAGAAAAAAGACTCGCTTCCTTGACTGAGGGTTTTCTGTTAAGTTTTGCAAGTTATTCTCTTAATAATTTGCTTATGATAATACTTACCAAAACAAGCGTAGTTGTGATATGATACCATTATGGTTTATATGGGACACAATCTTTCTTAACCAAATAGTGTATTATATTATGTATTCCATGTTGATCTAGTGTCTTGTTACTGCATCTTGTATTTCGTAGGGGTCGCCACGCTTCAAAGCTAACTGAAGAGGAAGAAGATGAAGAATATCTGAAGGAGGAAGAAGATGGTCTATCTGGCACAGGAAATACAAGGCTAGTGGCACAGCCCTCTTGTAAGACCTTTTGCTAGCCGTCTTTCTTTTAGCTGCCTTCTTATCATTTGGGATGATGGTACCGAATTGGGACTTTTCAGTTGTAATTAAAGTACAATTGTTTATAACTGATTACACTGTTTGGCAATGGTCAAATGGCCTCATCGTATGAATTGTTTTAGGTCTACTACGAATGTGCTTTTCTCGAAGATGTTCTACATAATTTATAGCATGGTTTTGCAATTTATTTACTGCTTTAATTTGGAAGTGCATTTGTTATGATGCAGCAGCTATAATTTTTGCTTATTGGTGTCGCAGGCATTCAAGGGAAGATGAGGGATTACCAACTTGCTGGTTTGAATTGGCTCATACGATTGTATGAGAATGGCATTAATGGGATTCTTGCCGATGAAATGGTACCAGGAGAAACTAATGATTTGTAACCCTAACAGCAATAACTTATATAATGATGATGTTCTTTGTTAAACATCAGGGACTTGGTAAAACACTGCAAACCATATCCTTGCTGGGCTACTTAAATGAATTTAGAGGAATTACTGGCCCGCACATGGTCGTTGCTCCAAAATCTACACTCGGCAATTGGATGAATGAAATTAAACGTTTCTGTCCTGTTTTGCGTGCTGTGAAGTTTCTTGGAAATCCAGACGAAAGAGTAAACCTCAAGCACTACTTGATACTATTTTTCTCGTCTTTTTTTCCAGTAACTTATTCTACATTTTTGCTTCCCCAAATCTGTCAGAGTTACATACGTGAGGAGTTACTTGTTGCCGGAAAATTTGATGTTTGTGTTACAAGCTTTGAAATGGCCATCAAAGAGAAATCTGCCTTGCGCCGCTTTAGCTGGCGCTATATAATTATTGACGAAGCTCATCGCATCAAAAATGAAAATTCCCTTCTTTCAAAAACAATGAGACTTTACAATACTAATTATCGGCTTCTTATTACTGGAACGCCACTTCAGGTATTGTTTATATTTTCTGGACAATTTGATTTCCTACTTTCCTGATGATATCTCATTTATTTTAACTTGTATAGTGCTTTAGGTCGGAAATACTTTGTTGATTTTACCATTTCTAGTTGTGAAGTCATAAAGTTGAAACTAGGGCGATGGCTGTGAAATATCGGGTTATCTTGTAATAAGATGTTTTTTATTGCATTTTTCAGTCGTTTAATTCACTCTTCGAACTTCATATCCATTGCAGTCGGCTTTATTCGAAAATGTTTGATTTTATTTTCTATAGGAACTTGTAAGTTTCTTCTGGCAACAGATGCTGTCCTAGAATGCCATGGATGAGTACATAAAAGTATAATTCTTTTTAACTTTGCTGGACAATTAAGATATGAGGAAAATGGAGCAGCTACAAATGGAACCTAAAGCACTTGTGCATATTTTTGCCCCAAAAAAAAAAAATTCTTTCATGTTGGGCATGGGATAACTATTGGTTGTGTTCTTCTATGAACATTCTGGTTGTTTTGCTCTTCACAATGTACTTGAATCTATTTATTTTCGCAAGCATCTCTTTTGTTTTGCATGTTATGTGCTGTCATGGTAAGTATGATGCTGTTATCAATATTTAGACTGTGCTTGTGACAAATTATCTATTGTGCAGAACAATCTTCACGAACTTTGGTCTCTCCTAAACTTTTTGCTGCCAGAGATATTTAGCTCAGCTGAAACATTCGATGAGTGGTTCCAAATTTCTGGTGACAATGATCAGCAGGAAGTTGTCCAGCAGCTTCACAAGGTATTTACAATTATTCCCTCTGTAGCACGGACACTTCAATTAGGGTAGCATGTCCGTGTCCGACCCGTGTCGGACACGAGTCGATACCGACACTTCTCGGACACTCTACCGTAATCATTTTTCTTTTTATATTAGAAATATTATATATTGTTAATTCAAAGTTATTAGCAAGTAATAAATAGGTACTCATGTTTAAAAGATTTCAACAAAAAAAATTAATAACAAGTATAAAACTAAATTTATATTATATAAATGAAGAATTTTTAAGAATTTAATCAACGTGTCGATAACGTGTCGTGTTTGTACTTTTTTAAAAAATCGCGTGTCGACGTATTCGACACGTATCGTGTCGGACACACGTATCCGTGTCGGTGCATCATAGATTATTCCTTAGAACGTGTTTCTGTGTAAATGAGGTTGCGTGATAGATTAGAAACTGAGTTGTTTATTACATGCCAAAACTCTTAACTGAAGATAAAAAAGATACATGGGCAGAACAATAATCAGAATTCTGTCACAATAGCCAATGATAGAAGCTCGATATTGATGGAGGGCTAATTTAATGTGCTCTGGGATACATAATAATTCATAAAGATTTGCAGCTCATGGTGAGTCAGTTTTCTGACCTTCAGAGCTAGACCTTTTCATAAAATTATTAAATACATCATTGATGTGCCATTGCTCATGTACCAGTCATAGCAAAGCAACAATAACTGAAGCCTAGTTAGCAACTTCTACTGTTTGCACAATATTTCCCTTATTTGTTTAATCAAGAATTAATTAGCACGACCAATTGTTTACAATTAGTAATTGATAAGTGAATCTTGAAATTATGTGTTATTTATATGGGCGTAGATGACATTACATGGAATTAATACGATCTATAGATGCCGATGTGTTTTTGCTTGGGTTTCTATTTTCTATACAAATTAAATTTGTTTTCTTTGTGCGCGCAATTTTTAGGTCCTGCGACCCTTCCTTCTCAGAAGATTGAAGTCTGATGTTGAGAAAGGTTTGCCTCCGAAGAAGGAAACAATACTTAAAGTTGGTATGTCTCAGATGCAAAAGCATTACTATAAGGCTCTGCTGCAGAAAGATCTGGAGGTTGTAAATGCTGGTGGAGAACGCAAGCGTCTTCTTAATATAGCCATGCAACTGCGAAAATGTTGTAATCATCCATATTTATTTCAAGGTGCTGAACCTGGTCCACCTTATACCACTGGAGACCATCTCATAGAAAATGCTGGTATGATTTTTCATCATACTTCAATGTAAAAAGATCGACTTTTCTGTGGTGATTGCCTATCTTGTTCGAGTCTTTTTTCTTTATGTTTATGACATCCATTATTTATTGCAGGAAAAATGGTTCTTCTAGACAAGTTGCTTCCAAAATTAAAGGAGCGTGATTCCAGAGTTCTGATATTCTCACAGGTTTGTACTTTCTCCCTGAAGTTCTTTTAAGCTACAATATTTTTTATTTGTTGGGATCTACTAGAAAAAGGTGGCTTTGGATTGAACATAGTTGTGCAAAAGAGGCTTAGTTTTATGTTTTTTATTTTTTCACACATTAGTTTACTGTATTTTGTAGGGGCGGAAAAATTCCAGGATTATAGATAGATCAATCTTTCTCTTTATTGGGCAATCTATTTCTTCGTTTTTGCATTTGATTATCCGTGACAAATTCCTTTTGATTGTTTAAAATAGATGACAAGGCTGCTGGACATTCTTGAAGACTATTTAATGTTTCGTGGATACCAGTATTGTCGTATTGATGGAAATACTGGTGGGGATGATCGGGATGCTTATATAGAAGCCTTCAACATGCCAGGAAGTGAGAAATTTGTCTTTCTACTGTCAACTAGAGCTGGAGGTCTTGGTATCAACCTTGCTACTGCAGACGTTGTTATTCTCTATGACAGCGATTGGTGAGGATTTGCTGCAATACCTTGCTGATGCATCAAGGGCTACAACAGGAAATTTAAACATTCCAATTTTTGCCTCTGTTGCATTGCAGGAATCCACAGGTTGATTTGCAGGCTCAGGATCGTGCTCATAGAATTGGGCAGAAGAAGGAAGTCCAAGTTTTCCGATTCTGCACTGAGGTTTTGCTTTTCTCCATATTTTGTAATATATTTTAATGAGGCTTCTTGGAGGTATTATGCACTCGTGATATGTTCTAATTCATTGTTAACAGTACACTATTGAGGAAAAAGTGATTGAGAGGGCCTATAAAAAGCTTGCATTGGATGCTTTGGTTATCCAGCAAGGGCGACTAGCAGAGCAAAAGTGTAGGTTTTCTTATTCATGGATCAAGATCTATTTCGTGGATTGCCATAAAAAATCGACAGATTTAATTTTGTTATGTATGCTGTGCAGCTGTTAACAAGGATGAGCTGCTGCAAATGGTTAGATTTGGTGCTGAAATGGTTTTCAGTTCCAAAGATAGCACAATCACAGATGAAGATATAGACAGGATAATTGCCAAGGGAGAAGAGGCAACAGCTGAACTTGATGCCAAGATGAAAAAATTCACTGAAGATGCTATCAAATTTAAAATGGATGACTGTATGCATCTTGCTTTGTCAACCTTGCTAATTTAGTTGCTTTTAGGGCCCGTTTGATGCACATTTTTTTCTCCCAATAATGCATTTTCCTTTCAAATCACGTGGGCCCCAAAGCTGGCACTTTTGTTCCCTGCTCCCTGAAATGATATGCTGAATTATTATAATGCCCGTCTGCCTTATTTGAAAATTGGGAAAGTGAGCAGGTAGAAATTGAATGAGGGGTAGAATGGAGATTGTGTAACCATGAATTGAAAAAAAGTGCACAGTTTTTGTCAGACCGGTTACTGTTGCAACGTTCCGAAATTTTCTACAAATAGCCAAAAATTTGCATCAAACAGGGGCTTATGTCTTCCATTTTTGGTGATAATTTTTGTTAGTAAGGCTAAATTATCCAGTTGGACTTTCTGCAGCTGCTGACTTGTATGATTTTGAGGATGAAAAGGTAGCATTTGTTAATTCCTTTATGGCTTGTCTAATCTGACTTCTCATTCCTTTTCTGTTCTAATTTGGGCCATGTACTGATTTTTCATTTTCCTTTCTGTTGTTGATAGGATGAAGGCAAGTTTGATTTCAAGAAACTTGTCAGTGATAATTGGATTGAGCCTCCGAAAAGAGAACGAAAGCGCAAGTATATTTCTTCAGTTGCTAAAGTTATGTAAGCCAAGTTTATCGGAAAAACAAGATAATTCTTACATTTCTTGTTCTGTTGTTAGTTACTCAGAGTCGGAATACTTCAAGCAAACAATGCGTCAAAGTGGTCCTGCTAGACCAAAAGAACCCCGAATCCCCCGCATGCCTCAGTTGTAAGCTTTTTTTAATTTTCATAGTTAATTAAATTATTTTTATTTTTTGTTTCTGTACTTGACAAGTTTTTATATGATAGGCACGACTTCCAGTTCTTCAATACGCAGCGTCTCACTGAGCTGTATGAGAAAGAAGTGCGCTGCCTCATGGTGGGTGTTTTGGCTTCTCTAGATTCCTTTTTTTATCTGCACCTTGCTGTATATATCTTTTTTGTTTTCATGATTTCAGCAAATCCAACAGAGAAGTCAAGTGAAAGATACAATAGAGGTGGATGAACCTGAAGGTATGCTGCTTCTTTTGTTGAGAATACCTTCTATATCTAGTCGTTTTTCCATTGGAAACAATATTGAAACGATTTTATCTACCTAGATGTGGGAGATCCATTGACTACTGAGGAGCAGGAAGAGAAGGAGCGACTGCTGGAAGAAGTATTTTTTCCACAATTTTCTTACTGATATTGATATTCTCCGCTTTTCTTGTACCTAACAACTTGTTGTATTTAGGGATTTTCGACATGGAGCAGAAGGGACTTCAATACATTTATCAGGGCCTGTGAGAAGTATGGTCGAAATGATATTAAAAATATTGCTTATGAAATGGAAGGGAAAACTGAGGACGAAGTTGAGAGATATTCAAAAGTTTTCAAAGAAAGATACAAAGAATTGAATGGTCAGTGATATTTTGATCAGTTTCTCGGTGATGATACTTTGAGAATTGTTTACTTATTCCATTTTTCTAAGAGAAATACGGAGAGTGAAATATGACAACTCTGTGTTCTGTTTATTAATTTATCTGGGGGGATGTTTAGAGGGAGGGAGAAACATGGAAATGGTGCTTTCAGATAAAATCTTCGGAGATTTTATTGAAAGATCTGCAAGGCTAATTTATGAAAGGGGCATTGCAACTTTCTCCTAGAATATCAGGAATCTTGTTGCAACAGGATCATTATTGCTTCAGGTTTTTTCTGCATTTGAAACATTGTTTTTTTTTTTTAACGTGTCAATATCATTTTCCAGACTATGATAGGATTGTTAAGAACATTGAAAGAGGAGAGGCTAGAATTTCAAGGAGAGACGAGATCATGAAAGCTATTGGGAAGAAGATGGATCGCTATAAGAATCCATGGCTCGAGTTAAAGATCCAGTATGGCCAGAACAAAGGAAAGTTATACAATGAAGAATGTGATCGTTTCATGGTGAGACTTCCAATCACATTAAGCTCTTCTAAGTTATATCGATTTTCTTCCCTTTCTAATAATCTGACCGATCACCTTGTATTATCATCATTCATTTCCTCTCACAGATATGCATGGTTCACAAGATCGGGTATGGGAACTGGGATGAGCTGAAAGCAGCCTTTCGTATGTCACCATTGTTCCGTTTTGATTGGTTTGTGAAGTCTCGTACAACACAAGAACTTGCAAGAAGATGTGATACTCTTATTCGTTTAGTGGAGAAGGAAAACCAAGAACATGACGAGATAGAGAGACGAGCTCGTAAAGAGAAAAAACTGGCAAAGGTAGGTTGATCAACTCTTGCTTTCAATCCTCAGACACTTGAGCATAGTATGCTGTGGATGATGCCCATGGCCTTGACTCCCAGTAATTTTAGCTTTTTTAACCTTTCTAATTTTTTGTTCATGACAGAATATGACACCATCTAAGCGTGCCGTGGCCAGACAGGCTGCTGACAGCCCCCCTCCAACCTTGAAAAAGCGGAAGCAATCATCAATGGATGATTATGTGAGCTCGGTATGTTCTTGTGGATATAGTTTCTACTTTTGCTTCTTTAGCAGCTTTGTTTGTTGAAGGTAAACCAGAGCTTGGTCTTTTGGCAGGGAAAGAAGAAGAAATGACGCGGTCTGCAAATCCCTCCAGTTTTACTAGTCATCTTGGGACAAGAGTTCAACCTTCGTGCTATTATTAATATATTATAAACTGGCATAAATTTAGAATACATATAGCACAGGCAGTGTTGTCTGAGCTCTAGAATAGATATTTGGATGAGCAATTAGGGATGTTTTGATTGGCCCCATCAAGGGCTGTTTACTTTGGACCTGACGGCCAAAAATTAGTTTTAATATAATAGTAAAGAAAGATTTACTATTCCCGTGTGCATATTTCTTTATAAATTCTATTCTCATCAGTTAAGTTTCAGAAATTGGGTCAGAGAAAGAAATGCTTGTTGAATTTTCGTGATTTGTAGGTTATAGTTCTTCAATATGTTCTGATCAGGTAGAAATTTTACAATCCCATCTAATACGATTAGGTTAAGATTGTGAATATAGCTTGCAAAGTGTCCAAATGATGAAAATATTTGATGACACCTAGCTCATTTTTGGCATATTGAAACAGAAGAAAACAGCGTTCGGATCGTTTTCTGCAGGTGGATTTGGGGAGGGATCTGATTTATTGGTCTTAGCCATATGAAGATCAAACCTCTTTCTATAAGCAAAAGAAATTGACTCAGCAAATCCTTCCACATTGAACTCTACAACAATATAAAATGAACCAATGTAATGCCCCAACGAAACCAAATTGAGGCGCTCTTACACGAGACTATATACGGAGGGTAAGTGTTTTTCCTAGCATAACATTGATACACGGAGGTTCTAGTGCAACGAATCATTTGTACCATCGAAACTAATACCACCGTTCGCCCTCTTTCGTCCTCTCCAATTCTCACCCCACACTTTCGCCTCGGCAACTGCTCGTTCTCTGTCTAGATCCCGATTCCTTGGAGTTTCTCTACCTCTACCTGCACTAACAGGACTGTCTCTTTGAGAATCAGGACGCTCCTGCTCATCTAAACCCCATTTCCGGCCAGATCCACCACCAGTTTCAATCCTCCGCAACTCTCCATTATTGAACTCCTTGAAAGAGTCTCTCTTCCTGAAATCTGGTGAGTTCTTGTGGATGGAAGGGGAACCGTGGTGGCTGCTGCGTCCAGACTCATCCAGGCTATCAGTTCCAACAGACATATTTCTTCGTGCATCCCGATGCCTTGGAGTGGATGCATCGATTCTATTACTTTGGGGAGGATGATCATTAGGGTCGTATGCTTGGGATGCTAGATATGTCAAAGCAGTCACCACATCCCCGATTAGGGGTCGTGTAGCAGCTTGCTCTTGTAGGCACATGGCAGCCACTGCTAGTGCTTGATAAAGTCCGCGCATAGGATAACGGCCTTGCAATAGAGGATCGGCCATCTTCGGAAACTTTCTTCGATCCCTGAAAAGTGGTCTTGCCTGGATCCATTTACACGAAACGAACGAAAGAAAAGAAAATATCAATCGCCGTCATTTCAACATGCTGTCCAATAAATCACCATGCAATTGCAAGTCGGGTATTTTATATACAACGATAAAAAAACACAACATACCCATGCAACAAGATTCTGCTCGCCTGGATCTCGCCTGTTATCAATTGCCTTGCGCCCTGTGATGATTTCAAGAAAGACAACTCCAAAACTGTAAACATCAGATTTCAAAGTGAGTTGACCAGTCATAGCATATTCTGGAGCACAATAACCATATGTCCCCATCACCCTCGTAGAGACGTGAGTTTTATCGCCAACAGGACCCAGTTTTGCAAGCCCAAAATCCGATAACTTGGGGAAATATCCCTCATCAAGAAGTATATTGGATGATTTCAAGTCTCTGTATATCACAGGAGGGTTGGCTTTGTCATGCAAATATTCCAATCCCTTGGCTGCACCAGCAGCAATCTTCATTCTTGTATTCCAGTCCAGAGGTTTTTTTTCCTGTGGAAGATCTGCACGTATATACCATGTAATTAATCAGGCATAGGTCTACAGAAAGAGGAATTGAATTCTCTTTTCAAGAAAAAAGGGCAAACATCATAAAGGATTATGCATTTATACTTGCAATTTTATTCCCAATCGACACCTTCTCAACTATTGTACTATGGAAACATCCAAGCGCGGAATCAATCCAGTTTTAGTCTATATTTTGAAAGAGAGGACCGAACATATAAATCAGAGAAAAAGACTCAGTCTCAGCCTAACTAAAGGATTAGCCTGTGAATCTTAAATGAGGCCTAAAATATACCCAATGACATTCATGGATTTGATATTCATTCCAAACACAGTGCCTTGTTTTGTCAAATATCATATAAACAGGAAACAGAGTTCAAAGTTAATTAAATAAATAAAAGAGAGATTTTTTTTTTTAAATCTCATGAAGAAATAATTTCACAAGAATAATGCCACTAATAAGTGCTTGTTTAAAATTTGGTCTCTCATCTCTCTCCAAGGAATACAATCAACTTTCTATTTCATCTCTATTTTTCTTGTGTCATCGGTGGAGAATCAGGACTTCTGCAAGTAAAAATTCCCGCTGCTTACAGATGTAGAAAGATACTGAGGCAAGATATAACTGTTATGGTCTATTACAATCTCTACAAGGTACAAAGTGAAGAATCTTACACCACAGACACTATAGCTTGGGCTCCATTTTAACGAGTTCTTAGGGAAAAATGTATTTTGGAATAATAATTTTTGGAGAATGTGTGGTTAAAAAAAGAAGGAAAAGTTTTGGGTTTACGTGTAATATTATTTTATTGGAGAATGTGTGGTTAAAAAAAGGAGAGAGAAAAATGCATTTTAAATTTAATGGAGCCCAAACAAGGGCTGTATGTGTTGGATGGAGTACTGGATAGGACTGGAGATTTTAATTTCGTTTCTTCTATCTTTCTTAATAACGTCCAGTACTATCCTCCCAACAATCTTTGTCAGATGTTTGTTACTTGCAAAGTTACAGAAACAGATATGTGTATGCTTCCAAAGGAATTATGCGGCCCTAAATGTTGATAAAGTTATACTTCTATTTTTTGGGGAAAAGAACAATGTACTGACTAGCACAAAGTTTGCAGAAGTTAGCAGCATAAGTTCAGACACTACAAATTCCAAAATAGCCCAAAATCACGAAATCGAGCACAAACCTAAAAAATGAAAAGCTAAATGGTCCCCTGTGATTCTTAATGTTGTTCACCATTTTTCATATTAATGATGTCTTTCTGATTCACATTAGATTGACAGCATGGTCACCAAATTCATATTTACCATACTGACCACGAGTTGCCAAATTCTGGCAACAAGCATCCTACAAATGAGTTGCATGATATTACTATTTTAGCAATGCAATTGGGAAATAAGTTTATATCTTCTTGTTTTTTATATAACATTTGAAATTATGGCTTCAAAACCTTTTCTGGACCAAATTTCCATGCAACGCACTTAGGAGTACTTCATATCAAAGATTTTAACAATCATCAAAGCTGCAACCAGTGTCATCCGTTCTCTTATTTTATCCCCTTCAATTTTTCAAATGGAATGGTAGTCAATTGTAATCTCTAATACCGGGAACACCATATGAGAAAAGGGATCATATGATACCAGTAGTCAAGTTGAAGCAAATATTTTGAGGGGTGTAGCCAAATGTAACTGTTATTACTAGAATAAGCCATTCTACTGTCTCCATAGCCACCTGCAGCAGCAGTTACTTAATACTTGAGTTGGAGGTATTCTTTCCTGCTTGAGGTCGAAAACTTTTCAAATCCCACCATTTTATACAACAAATAAGTCCCACTATATTTTCAGTATCTGACCCTCCTTCATATCCATTAGCCTGGTGAGACACTTTTGAACTGCATCCGGCTACCTTCTCCACAGCATTCAGTTAGCAAGATTTGCACTCACACGCCATGGGAACTTGCTAGAAAAATGTGACTATGGACATCTCCACCTTCATTATGTCCCTTTTGATAAGTTGACATTCTTTCTCTATAGTACTAAATTTATCAAATGTAACAGTTTTTCTAACCAAGTCTACCAAGCTCACACCTCTCCTATAGAAGAAAGCTTTTTTAGGTCTATGAAAAATATGAGCCAACCATCTAACAACCAATGTCTTCATTAATTCTACCATCACTTTTTCGGTTATATTCTTATTTCTTATCTTCCACTAGCATGGCCATCTATCTATCTTAAACTCTCTTCATTTCAGGCACATTTATCTTGTGTAAATTTTGTACCAACTCAATGTACAGTTCCCTAATGTACAGCCAATCCAATAGCCATTGAGTACAGCTGCCTTTTAACTTGGTAGATATTTGGATCACGTAAAATTCTTGTAGCGCGTATCACCTCTGCATGTCGTCCAACACGCTTTAGTCTTTTGAATTACACAGTCTTGAAGTCTTATTTCCTCGTCAATAATCAAACTTAAATAACTAAAAAGTCTCATTCTTTATGACAACACGATTGTCTTTGCATCTCCACTATGATACCTTTATTATATTACACGTAAAAAGAACATTCTAAGTATTCACTTTTAATTCAATCTAACCCAAACCTTACAGCTTCCAAACTCTCGACTATGGTGGCTTGTTAATTAATTCGGCCTTACGATGGAAATTTTCTACTATTAACCAAATTGTTTCGAAGTTATAATAATTCGATATATTCCCATCATAATATCATAATTTACAATTATGTCATCTACGTATAAAACAAATTAAGAGACCTCATCTTTTATTTTGTATATTTTTTGCAAGCTCATCCATAAATAAATCCAATGGATAAGGACCCTTGGCTAGAGGTCTCAATTGGCCAAGCTGCCTAGGATCGGCACCGCCCTTGTCATACCTAGCTCCCAGTTGGAGGCTCGTTGACGTAGGAAGCAATTAACAAGGACAAGAGTGAGAAAGGAAAGAGGAAGAGAGAAGAAAGGGGAGAAAATATAGAAGAATTTAAAGGGAGCAAATATAAGTTTCAATTCAATGTCAAAGAGTATTAAAATGAATAGATCCTGTTTATATGGACTCTATTTAAGCCTGACTTGAGAAGGAAACAAGTAAATAAAACCTAATTTAGTCAAACTAGAATACTAATATAAATTAAATTTCTTAATTCTATCTTGATTCCCCATCACTCGAGCATGCCTTTTTTTATTTCTTTTGTTTTTTTCCAAAAAAATTAAACAAAGCAAGCTGCATGTATTTGGTGTCTGTGTGGGGAGGTACAGGCCATTTCACACCTCTACCCAGAAAGAATGTGGTTGCAAGCATGTGGTAGTAGGTAAATTTCCATTACTACCCAAGCTAGAAATCACACTGTGAATGCTCCATTAACATCATCAAAATATAAATATATTTGATAGAAATTCCTTTTTACTCAGACATCCACAATAGCACTTCTCTGCGCATCCTATCATAAGCTTTTCCTAAATTAACAAAAGTCATGCATATTTTGCTTCTCTTTTCTATAGTTCACCATCAATGTCGTGAAGTAGGTACATGACAGTGCAAAGTACAAAAAAGTGTTTTTGGCTGGGCAAAACTAACCATGTAAATGGTCTTCTAGAGATCCCAATGGCATATACTCGTACACAAGAAGCCGTTGATCACCATCAGCGCAATATCCTATCAAGTTGACAAGATTTGGATGGTGTAAGAGGCTAAGCATGAGAACCTCCACCAAAAACTCTCTATTCCCTTGAAGGCCATTTCGATCAAGCTGTTTAACAGCAACCACCTGCACACATAACGGATTCCCAATAGAAGTTATTGAAGGGAAGATTGAACATATCGACCAAAATTCCAAGATAAATAAAGCATGGATGGAATTCATCTTCCATTTGACGAGTTTACTGATAACCAAGGATGACCAACCTGTCCTGTGCTTTCCAATCGACCTTTGTAAACATGTCCAAACCCACCTTCACCCAGCAAACACTCTGGTCTAAAGTTCTGCGTTGCAGATGCAAGCTCACGAAATGTAAATGTTTGTGCAGCTATATGTGCTAGTTGCTCTTTAGGAGTTGCTGCTTCCTTCTTAGGTTCATTACCACTTCGAGATTTTGATTTATCTGGAATGCCAAAAGAGTTCGACAGGATAATTAAAAAGAAAATAGTGAACAGGGAGCTGTAAATGATAGACATAGCTAAATCTAATACAATTTTCAAAGCAATCCACAAATAGTTCTAATTCCATAAAATCCCACTCCACTATTGCAGAAATAATCTGAAATCACAAAGCAATGACATGCCATTTTATAAAGAATTTTTTCACTTTATAATTGCAGAATTAAAGAAGGCATTCTGATCAATAATACGCCGTCTGGACTTATTTGCTCAGAGATGGCAAAAAAAAGTCAAGGATGCAACAGGCAACAGTTACTAGAATTTCGTTCTGTGATGTTCTAAAAAAATTCATAAAATCAATTGAAGTTAAAGCATTCCAGGATCACTAACTAGAGGTGAAAATTTCCATAAAAAAGCTAAAAATACACCAAGAATTCCTGGATATTAAACGACAGAAAAGCTAAAAGTAATCCCCAAACAAAAATTCCTTTAGGATCAAACCCCACTACTCCTATTAGACCTGAATTACACAATCCTAACAAATTAAAGAGAGAGAATATCAGATCGAGATAAAGAAAATATTTTTTACAGCAAATATAAGATTAGTACTACATTCAAAATTCAAAGCACAATTATGGATCTAAAACCTAGAAAGTAAAATTTTCTTCAAATTTGAAAGGGGAAAAGTCCAAACTTGAAATTATTACCTGAACTGGTTCTGCTCACATGGTTACGAGACTGAGCTACTGAACCTTCTTTAAATGACTCCTTCTTTTCCACTTCTTTTACACCACTGACATTATTTTGTTCCTTTTTTGACGATCCAAAGCATGGAAAACAGCCCATCTCGAATCAAAACAATGATACCCAAAATTATGAATCTATCAATACCTATCTATGTGTTCATATAAATATTTTCACCACCAACTATGTTTTTTCAGCTTTTGCCGACAGCCCATCTCATAAAAATCCTAATTTTGAACTTCTTTTATCTGTGAATCCAATCAGCTCAACAGCAGATCAACGCGCTGATAATTTTGAGCCAAAAGAAGATAAGTGAATCGAGAAAAAGAAAAAAATTGCAATGAAATATTAATTACGGAAAATTATAGTGCTGTAGCCTGTAATTGTATGAATGTCTGCTTGATTTTATACACGGAAAGAAAGAAAGAATTGTGAGTGGTAAAAGTCAAAAAAGGAGATTTATCTTTTCGGTAATTTAAATTCCGTAGGAGCGTAATTATATGAATATTGTTCGCATAATCTTCTTTGGAACTGTTCAATATTGGGTATAGACTATAGAGGCTTCCAACTAGTCTCGACTTTTACATGGTCGTCTAGTAGATGTCACGATTTTTTTGACTTGATAGTTAGAAATGTAATTGTTTATTAAAATGATACACGTACTCTGATTTCAATTAAAAAAATAAAAAAAAATGTTAGGGTCCGTTTGATTGTAAATGTGAAAAATTGGTGGATAGAAAATGTTTTACAGGGAATTGAATTGCCTAAGAATTGTTTTACTGAGAATTGTAATTAATTGTGTTTGATTGGTATAATTTTCCACTTGAAAAATGTTGAAAGTTTGGTGTCCGTTTGGCTTCGTTTTTCATGAAAATTGTCCATAAAAGTGATGATTTTTTCTACAATTGGATCTAGAATTTGTTTGAATTGCAAAAAATAAAATAAATTACCATACCGAATATCATTCGTTTGACTTTATTTTACATGTAAATTGTCAATAAAAATGATAATTTTTTTTACCATTGCATCTAGAATATTTTCCAATTGCCAAAAAAAAAAAAAAAAAAAAAAAAAAAGGAAAAAAAAAAAAAAAAAAAAAAAATTCCAACAAAAAAAAAAAAAATCCACACCTGGAAAATGGATTCTTACCAAAATCTAAAGAAAACAAATTCATCATTTCTAAGGAAAACTGGGCGCGTGAGTTTAGGTGGGAAAAGTAATTTCATGGAAAAGATTTGGCATCAAACATTCACTAAAGGTGGGAAAAGGAAAATCTTTTCCAACTTCCATGGAAAATGTAACATATCAAAAAGGGACATCATCCTCCAAATCAAGATTTGTCTGCGAGTGCCCGAGGGCGGTTAGATGAGAAAGAATTCTTTCTCCGAGTCAGCTTTTTGGGATTTCTTCTTTTCGCAAATATGCACATTGAGGAGCCGTCACTAGAATGAGGAAAATGAGCTTATTTTAAAGCAAGGCAATTTTTAAGGTAAGGACATGGGGTGGTGAAAAGAGAGCCGAAATCGAGTTGGTTAGTTGAATTTGAGCCGAGAAGAGTAGGGGTTTGCACACAAATAAGGCTGAGTTTCAAGGAGCAAGCATGAGCTAGAGATTCGAAAAGCAATTGGGGGTGAGAATTTGGGTTGGCTATGTGAAAATAAGTGCCATTTGAACAATAATCAAGTCGACAACGGAACACCTTGTTACAAACTTAAAATGTTGGATACGATTAGTGTAAAGTTTATGTTGAGGGTCAATTTGTTACATCATAAAATGGTCGAGGACTTCTAGGACTATGCATCCTAAAATGTTTATATATAACCTCGTAAATCTACCTTGGATACAAATATAACAACAAAAAATATTTATGACTTATTCACACCGATACCTTTTTGAGCACGACGGGGTGAAATAGATTTACAAAATGTGTGAATGCATGTTAATTATGCTTATGCAGTGTGAAAAACGTAAAACGTTAGCTACAAAACGTGATAGCAAATGAAGTTACAACACGAATTTCCACAAGTACTTTACGAATTTGGCAACCAAATGCACTAATGGAGGGAGGGAGCATGTGCTCCTTGAATTCTAGATTTTCATATAATTTGTTTTTCTAAAGAAATTATTAGAAATTCAGTTTCATTGAAGACTGAGCAGTTAAAGTTTCACATTTCTAACTTGTAGACCAGGGCCCAAATTTCTACGGTCAAATTATTATTTTTCTGTTTTTCTTTGAATCATTTGCTTAACTTAGTCCTTAACCTTTAATGCCTCCAATAATTTCATCCTCGACCTTTAGAATCAAACTTTTCTATCGTAAACCTTTATTTCCTTTTGCATATTTCATCCTTTTCACATCGTTTCGTCAACTTCAACGTAATAATATTCTCACGCAAGATGCACTTGTTCATTCTTCAAAAGGGTAAGTTAGCAAAATACTATGCTTAGCCCATGTTTGATACGCATTCTTTCAAAACTCATTTTCAACCACACATTTTCAAAATTTGGTTGAAATGCACAACCATTTACCAAGAAAGTGTGCATAATATTTGAAAAGGACGACTCTTGTCATGACGATGAGTTTTTAAAATTTTTAAGGTAATAATTGTGTAATATCTCACTTACTTATTGTGAATAAATTTTTTGTATATGTTTACTTTATTTCGTATATATGTGCATGTATATGATTTCCACTTATTTTTCCGATCATTTTGATCGGGTTTTGTCTAATGAGAACTATTTTTGGAACTGTAATGAAAACTTGATCGTTTTAATAAAATTTCATGAATTCCTTTTTTATGCTTACTTCGCTGTATTAATTGTATTTTATATACGATTAACCTAAAGTTGATTACTTTTGTGTTCTTTCAATAAAATTTCGGTATGAAAGCCAACACAAACATTTTTTTTCCTGAAATTTATATTTCTAAAATAAAGTAATCTTAAATCAGAAAAATACTAATGTGGGAACAAAATGTAAGAAATCTTAAATGCATGTGTGTGTTTGCTGAAAAAAATTGTTGGGAAGAGTACTAATTTCTTGAGTAATACCTCCATTATTATTTGTATCTACCCATGTACTATGGAAAAACACCTTAATTAAATTGACAACGAATTTTTTTGGTACAATTTTTTTTCAAATTATTATCGACTAAATCTGAAGAAATGTATCGATGTAACTGCTCGTTATAAGGAAAAGCACATCAAAATAAATAAGTATGTTCTTATTGTAGGAAAGAACGTCGAGAAAGTAAAGCGATTTTGTTTTTCAATATATACCCTGAAATTTATTTTTCCATATGAATAAGAATCCTTGAGAGCTGAAATTGCTTAATACAATAATTATGGGTACGATGTCATCTAATTATTTTGCTTAGGCTCCAGTTTGGTAGGAATTAAAATTAAAATTTTAATTTAATTTAATTTAAGTTAAGTTAAAGTCAATAATTAATTTTAACCACATATTTTATTTACTAAAAACTCGACTTTAATTCTTACCAAACAGTGACTTTTAAGTATTGTGCAAAATATAATTCTAAAGTGAAATTTTTACACAACTTTTAGCTTGTATCAATTATAAGTTTATGTAGATAATCGATGAAGCTGCTTAATTAATGCTATAATATATACGTGAATAAAAAATTGTTCAACTATATCATACATTTGTGATTCCTAGTCAACGTTAAACGCGCGTTGCACATTATTGTGAAATGCTTTTATAAGTACTGTAAAAGTAATATTTGAATATGCATGAATGTTGATTCATTTAGAATTAATACCAGTGAATATATACGTGACAATGAATGTTAAATCATTTATTTAATTTCTAATTATGTAAAACTGAATATTAATTAACATACATGGATGAATAATGAAATACATTATTGAATGTGAAATTCAAATTGACTTATAATTACAATTAATAACGCTAAAATACATAAATAGAGATGAATATTAATTAAATGAACGTGAATGCTAATTAATTGAGAATTAATAATAGGGAATTCATACATTAATGAAAGCACACAATTGAAATGAATATATCAAATATATATGTACATTGATAATAACTAAATTGTTAAATAAATTAATATATATTGAAAAATCAAAAAGTAAGGTATTATTGAAATAATTGAATTATAGTAAGGTTAAAATCGTCTAAAAAATGATTCTCACTTGATGTGATATTTAATATATTATACTTCCTCCATCTCATTTATATAGACTGATTTTGTTTTTCACACGGATTAAGAAATCTTATTTAATGTTATTGAAAAAGTAAATTTTGCCAAAAAATTTCCTGGTTTACCCTTATTTAATTATCGACAACTAATAATAAATTGGTTACAATTAGGCAAATTAAATAAGAATATATTAGTAAATAAACAAAACAAAATATTCTCAATAAAGAAACATGACTATATAATTGGAACAAGAAAATAAGAAAAGTCAGCCTATATAAATGAGACGGAGGGAGTAGATTAAAATGCACATAGTATTATAATTTAGATATTTATATTTACACCACAATTTTTTTATAATTGCACAATTTTATTACAATGAAGGTCCCCAGTTTTTTACTTTCGCACTTATATCTTTGAACTTTTTTGTTGTATTCTTATATTTAACTTTCAATTAATTAACACATCTTTCAATGTTTTGTTAGCTTGTGGAGAATATTTTGTCGAACTTTCATATTTGTTGTTTATTTTGCTTATTTAAAATACGAGAGACGTGAATCTTTTTAATGTTGTTTTCATGGACATGATGTATTAATTAATAGAAAGTTGACGAAAAAATGACCAAAAAAATTTAGGAAACATAAGTGCGAAAAATATTTGATAATCTTCACTGCAACTGTGCAACTAACACAAACTGTGGTACAAATAATTACATTCATAATTTACAATAAATTACCAAATCATCCTACTAAACAAACTCTAAGGGCATGTTTGATAGGCATTATTTTCCTTGGAAGTTAGAAAAGGAATTCCATTTTCCTCAAAAAATGGTGTTTGTTGGACAAAATTTTACCACCCAAATATTTTACCACCCTAGACCCACGCGCCCCCTTTTCCTTGAAATGGATGAAATGGTTTTCCAGGTTCTGATTTTTTATTTTTTTTCAATTTTTTTTTTTTGGACAATGGAAACAAATTTCATAACCAATTGTAAAAAAAAAAAATTTACGTTCATGGACAATTTTCATACAAAACAAAGTCAAACGAACACTAAACTTTGATAAAAAAATAATTTTTCAGGAAACAATTTTTTTTTCGTTTTTTTTTTAACTTTTTGGCAATGGAAACAAATTTTATAACCAATTGTAGAAAAAATTATTACTTTAGTGGACAATGTCCATATAAAACAAAGTCAAACGAACACAAAATTTTAAAATTTTTCGGGTGGAAATTTATACTAATCAAACACACTTAATTTACAATTACGTGCAAAACAATTTCTAGACAACTATTTTCCCTAGAATTCATTTTTTTTTCACCCATTTTCCATCATTGCAATCAAACGCACCCTAAAGAGATAAGAACTTTTATTTGATATTTGTTGGTTGTATAAATTTCAAACTTAGTTAAGGAGAAATGTTTTTGATAAGAACTGTTTTTGGCAACAGCAAATCACAAGAAGATATCTGTCTTTCTGTGCAAAATTTCCTGTGCCTGCAGATTTATTGTTAGTTAAGGGAGGACAACTTGAATCAAATGGTACTTCAACTATAGTACAAATGGTCAATTCTCATGTAGTAGTGACGGTCCGAACATAATTCTTGCAATTTTCCAAAGGTGGGGTCCTTACATTTGGAATGTTATTCAAAATTTTACCACAATTTTTATTCTTTTCTTTTACATTTTCAACCTTAAATTTAGGAAGTAGAAATTGTTATTCGTTGTTATAATTGTATTTTATTGTACATTGACATTAGTGTTAATGTTTTCAGATTCTTAGCCTCTGTTTGGACTCCATTATTGTAGATTATAATGAGAAGAATGGTAATTTTTTGAAAAAAGTGTGATTAAAAAAGAAGGAATTTTCAATCGTGCTACATGTACAATGATAGTTGACTGTTTTTAAATCAATTGTCCAGATTTAGCCACATCGAACATTGTCAACAAATTTTGTCAACCATCATTGTACAAGTAGACTAATTCTTTAACTTAATGGGTCAAACATGAGCTTAGTTTTATTTAATTTGAATTTGTCACGTGAATAGGGGTAGTTGTTAGTGCCAAGAAGTGCTTAGTAATAGAAAAACATGTTAATTATCTGAGTAATGCTATTTAACCTCACTGGGGTTACAACCCCAGTTTAGGTGGCTCTAAATAATAGGTTAAAAGAAATGTGAAATTAAATGACTTATTTAATTTTACTTATCATTTAATGCCACATTAACGCCACCTAGATTGAGGTTGTAACCCCAGTTAGGCTACATAGCATTACTCTACCCGTTTGATTCTCATTATTGTAGAATGAGAATGAAAAATATAGTCGTTATTGGGCTCCACACAAGAAATAGAAATTCAAAATTGGTGGCTTCATGTAATGGATAACGGTCATATTTTTCATTTTTATGGATGAAAAATGAGAAACAAACGGAGGCTAAGGCCTGTTTAGTTTTGCTAAATATCAGATTTTTAGTAAATTTTGATAAACTTGATCAAAATGTGTTGTCGTGGATCCCATGGAATGTGCGGTCAAAATTAATTTGTTGACTTTGACTTAGATTTTTATTTACTTTTAAGCTATACCAAGTATGGGCTAAATGTAATGTCAAGATAATGTAAGAAGATTGAATCGAAGGAAAAAAAAAAAAAAAACATACTATAGGATCACTTCACTGTCTTCTCCAGGAGCCTGGCCTGTGCTCGATCCATCATAGTTCCACTTTGGAAGCTTTGAGGGATGGTCGACTGGCCCGGAAAGAGTCTGTTGAAAAACAAAAGGTGTTTGTCAGCAATCTTGGAACTCATTTGCACATATTAATCTTCATTGCATACACAGAAATAAATTATTTTTGAAAGAAAAATTAATTACCCTTGCTTTGCTTCTTAAATCCATACCAGATCCACCAATCCTGTTAATTATATTCACACAAATATAAGGAATCAGACCAACAAGAATCTCCATTAATACACCAACATAGAATCTATTATTTGTATTATACAATACAAAAACATGATAATATTCTAACAATTATAATCTGAAACCTTAATTAAATTATTGAAACGATTAAGGAATTATTACAAAAATAAAATAGGAAAACAAAGATCTTTTATACATCAGATCTGTCTGTCTCAACCACGTGGAAGATTATAAATAACAAACGAAAAACAAAGTACTAAGTTTCAACAAGTGAATCCAATGTAAATAACACGAAACAAAGATTATAAGAGTTAAAATAAGTTATAAGGAGTGCGGAAAAAAGTCAGATCAGAGAAAAAAGTAGAAAAAAAAGGTCCACAAACGCCAAAAAAATCTGTTAAAATCTCTCAAACAAAGATTCATAA
>CAIGRT010174297.1:0-11154 GCA_903798405.1 Fraxinus platypoda | reverse complement strand
ATTTTGCTCCTATTTGGTGGAGATTAAAATCAAATTTTTAGTAAATTTTGATAAAAGTTAAAACAGTTATGGATTCCATGAAATATGTTATTAAAATTAATTGTTAACTTTGATTTAGATTTCGATCGATACTAAACACGACTTTATATGTAAAAAAAAATAATCTCAAAAGTGACCGCAGTTTGAGATAAATCACAAAGGAAACTGTAAGAACTCTAATCCCCGACAAGTTGATGAAATTAGGTAATATTATATCCAGTTGTAATGTAATCAAGTTTTCATTAATTCCTCAACGTTGTTCGTTGTGATCAGCTACACGTGCTTTGTCGGATGAGCCTACAATGTTAAAACGATAGACAGAAGTGTAGACAGTGGATCTAATTCTTAAATGATATAATTGAAATAAAAAACTCTTTAGTGACCTCAATGGGATTTGTTGTTGGAACTTCGGCGCCTCCGGTTTTTAACATGGTCTAATTGTCTTTGATCTTTGATAGTTTAAGTTTTGTTTGAGCTCCATTTTTTGGAAAATAGATTTTAGAATAATGATTTTTTTTATTTTTTTTTTAGAATATGTGATTAAAAAATATGAAAAATATATGAATTTACATGTAAAATTATTTTATTGAAAAAATATTTGATAAAAAATAAATTTCAGAGAAAATGAGTTTTTGAAAAATGTGGCCCGGGCTTAATGAAAAAAGTCAATTTCTTGAAAATGAGCCATAAATTGAACACATTCACTATTTAAAAAAAAAAAATAATAAATAAATAAATAAAAAAAATATATATATATATATAGGCTGCAAATGACTTCCACATAAAGAAAATTAGAATATCACTTATTCAAATCTTATATTATTATCTAGATTATCAGTTGATTCTTTTTAGGCTAAATATATCCACATCACAATTTTTTTATAAGTGCACCATATTTTAATTATATGAAGGGTACGTTTGATAGGTAAAAGTGGAAATGAATTCAAATTTCATGTTAGTTGGAAAACAAAAACCTACCAAACTTATAGGAATTCGTTTTTCATGAAAACAAAGAAAATGTAGTTTAAAGTGGTTGTGTTTTGGAATTCGATTTCCATTTCCACATTGCAATCAAAAGCCCAAAGTGAAATTCATTTTCCTCGAATGTGACATTTTTTCATGAAAAATGTGGCAATCAAATATGACCGAAATATTTAAGACTTTTAGTCATTGTCATACTTGTATCCCCAACCTTTTTTCAATTGTATTTGTATCTTCAATTTTTTATTAATTGATATATCTTATCCCTGATAACAATTTTTATAAAAAACTTCGTTTACAGGGAATAAAAAGATTTATTTATCCCTCGTGCATTTAGTAAAAAAAAAAAAATCCATATGATGATTAAATACTTGTCCATCTTTTTAAAATACAATAACAAATTTTTTGGATGAAAATCATCATTTAGAACAAGATTTGCTAATCGATGAAAGATCAATGATAAGAATGTGATGAAAAAAGTTTAAGAACATAAATATAACAATGAAATGTAGTGTATTTATAAAAAAAATATGTTTCATTCTTTTAATCTAATTTGTTCATTAAAATGTTTAAGATAGCCTTAAAATTTTATTTCGAGCCCTTTTGACACGGTTTCTAAAAAGTCAAAAATTGTTTTCGAGATTAAGAAAAATCTTTTATATATGTTTATATAAGTTTTTGAAAATACTTTGTCGAACGAAAAAGTTTTTAGAGAAAATTGGCCTTATATCACTTTTTCAAGAACTTCCGAAAAACAAAAATAAAAGTAGAAATTTTGTGAAACGGAACCTTCATTTCCACTCACTCAAAGCAATTTAGGGCAGAAAACAAATGCCATAAAAATCATTTATGAACAATTTCCAAAAAAACATCTCTTTCCATTGAAGTTTGAACAAATGAAATATAAAGTCAAATGCATATCATGTGCTGAAAATGTACTGTATACATTAACATCTTATAAATTTTATTAGCTTAACGGTCAAGACGAGTTTAATGTACATAGACGCATCAAACGGAGGGTCGAGATTTCTTAAAACCACTCAAAACAAAACTGTAGACGCGTTGAAAGTTGAAAGACATGCTGCCTGCCTATCATTCTAGTCTAGTCTATATGCAGAGTTCCACATCCAATTATCACATGCATATCCGTCACTAATCACTAAAGGAAATTTTTTTAAAAACTGAGAGATTGGTATCTTTTGATATATTGTTGGGTTGAATATGTTCTGGAAATCCCAATCATTGTCCACGCACACGGCTTTTACTTGCTTCAACTAAGTATTTTCTTTGTCTCTTTCCAGGGTACTTTTGTGTATTTTTCTGGGGTTTTTTATAATAATTTTTGGCTCTCTCTATCGATTTTTGCATCTGGGTTTTCTCAATTGTTGGGGGAAAATGATTGTGGAGGAAATCAGAGGAAATAGTGGGTGTGAGAATGGAAATTATGACAATTTCCCAGTGGGCATGCGTGTTCTTGCGGTTGATGATGATCCAACTTGCTTGAGGTTATTGGAAACTCTACTTAGAAAATGCCAGTATCATGGTATGTTTTCATACTTTTTTGCTTCGCTTATTTAGTTTTATGTCTTCTTTTTGTCGGTTTGTTGATTGGTGTTATAGATTTATGGTGAATTATTTGACCTACCGTTTTTCCAAATTTTAAGGGATTTCTGAATGTTGTCGGCTATTCAACCATACATGGTTTGACTTGGAATAATTCAAAAATAAATTGTTCATTCAGTTCGAGATTCTGTTTCTAGCTTAATTGTTCTGTTGCTTCTAGGGATCTTAGGTTTTGAATTGGGGGTGTTGAATTCTAGTTCAGAATTCCGAAACCTCGGGTTATGAATTGTGCGGGTTCTGTGATCCAATTGGAAAATTTATTTTATGGAACATTTAGAGGTCTTGGTTGTGATTTTGTGGGTTCTTTGCTTGTGAGTACTTGTGGACTCAATCCATTTCGGGAACTTTGTTATCTTTATCGATTTTAACCTGGTATAAGTAAGTATTTTCTTCAAATAATTTGAGCGAGCAAGAACTGGGCGCCTGTACTCTGTAATTTATCCTTAAATCATATATTTCATGTGTTTTGTCCCTTTTTGGATTTTCAGACACGTTGCTGAATTTTAGTTTTATTTATCTAACGCTGTTATCCTCTATGAGAATCTGTTAGCTGTGTGAACTGGACCAAAAATAAGAGAAAATAGAAAATGCTGTTGGATCTCACACTGAGTGCTTGTCCTTAGTTTAGTTGTGGTCTAGAACATTTAGAGGTCTTGGTTGTGATTTGTGGGTTCTTTGCTTGTGAGTACTTGTGGACTCAATCCATTTCGGGAACTTTGTTTTCTTTATCGATTTTAACCTGATATAAGTAAATGTTTTCTTCAAATAATTTGAGCGAGGAAGAACTGGGCGCCTGTTCTCTGTAATTTATCCTTAAATCATATATTTATTGTGTTTTGTCCGTTTTTAGATTTTCAGACACATTGCTGAATTTTAGTTTTATTTATCTTTGTCCTTAGTTTAGTTGTGGTCTAAAGCAGTATTATTTTTCCTTTTAATTAGATATAGGTTGCACTTTTGTAGTTTTTGCTGGTTTGTGTAGAAATACAGTTAGAACTTATATTTCTCCCATGGTTCCGAGTATTGATAGTGCACTAATTTTCTGACAGATTTCAATACTCCATGTTTTCGTAATGTGAAATTTATCTTTTTTCATTATATGTCCTTTTTGACTAGGACTATGGGAGTATTAATAATTTTCAATCTTAATTCACGTTGAATAATTTCTGAGCACAGATTAGAGAGCACGTTTATCTAATATCATGTTTGATTATGGGAACCTTTGAACGGATCTTCACCAGTGACCTTTTCTTCTCTTTTTCCTGTAAATGGTTTGTTGTTTTGCAGTTACAGTGAAGAGCCAGGCAAGGGAGGCATTGCAGATTTTGAGAGACAACAAAGACAGATTTGACCTGGTAATCAGTGACGTGCATATGCCGGATATGGATGGTTTTAAGCTTCTGGAGCTTGTCGGCCTTGAAATGGACCTTCCTGTAATCAGTAAGTTCGCATGCTTTGATGTCCATTAAAGTTCATCTTTGATATTTTTTCTCTTCTTTTGGCATGAATGTACCTAAAGATTAGAGCAAGTTAGAAGAGGGAGGGAATGAGCAACATTAGCACGGCATGTTGTAGTTGCTAAGGATCTATTTACTTTAGATCTCTCAGTAATTTAGCAATGAACAAAGCGGAATGACGCATAAGGATTATGTAACTGACCCAAAATTTACTGGAAATGAGGCTTAGTTTATTGTTCTTGTATCTTTTGGCATGAACATACAAGATTACTGACTCCAATTATGCTCCGATTTCTCTTTTAGGGTTTGAGTTTTGCATCTAAGCTTGAAAAATTTGTGGATTGGTCACATGGCATGCATGATTATGCATGAACCCACCTTCGAAAGTTTATTTGACACATTTATCTTGTCCCAGTGCTGTCAGCAAATAGTGATCCCAAACTTGTCATGCAAGGGGTTACCCATGGTGCTTGTGATTATTTGGTGAAACCCATCAGAATTGAGGAGCTGAGGAATATATGGCAACATGTAATCAGGAGAAAAGAGTTCAGCTCCGGAAAGAAGAACAAATCTACTGATCAAGTCAATACTTGTCAAGCAAGTGGACAAGGCCAAATGTCTCCAATGACAGGCAATGTGGATCAGAACGGGAAATTTAATAGGAAGAGGAAAGATGATGATGATGATGAGAGTGAAGACAATGGAGATGAAAATGAAGACCCTGCTACACAGAAGAAGCCTAGAGTAGTCTGGTCTATCGAGCTTCATAGGAAATTTGTCGCAGCAGTGAATCAATTGGGCATTGAAAGAAAGTTCTTCTCCTTCAGAACTCTCTACTCATGTGGATTTCATTCACTTGTCTTGATTCTGATATTTTCTCTTTCTTTTGCTGTTTCTCAATGCAGAAGCCGTTCCTAAAAGAATACTGGACATGATGAATGT
Source organism: Fraxinus platypoda (assembly GCA_903798405.1). Lineage (NCBI taxonomy): Eukaryota > Viridiplantae > Streptophyta > Magnoliopsida > Lamiales > Oleaceae > Fraxinus > Fraxinus platypoda. The sequence goes on along the minus strand of CAIGRT010174297.1, from coordinate 6,112 downwards.
TGAAGGGCTCACCCGGGAAAATGTAGCTAGTCATCTCCAGGCACGAATTCATCCGTCTCTGCTTGTCATTTCCCATACCTCACTGAATGTTCTTTCATTTGTTGTGGAATATCATGGACTAGGAATTTATTAGCCCACATAATACACTAAGTCCGGAATTGAAGTGGATAATTATTGTCTGGATTTAGGATCGTTAAATTGTTTGGCTTGTTTTTTCAATGATTTTAACAATAATTCCAAAGCATTTTTTTAGCGAAAATGTTGGCATTCTGATATATCACTCTTTGCATATATCTTGATGCAACTTTGCATGCCCAAAGAAGAATGTATGTTGTGAAAGTGGTGGGTTGGATGTTGTGGGTGTGTATAGCCAGATTTCGTTCTCTTTATGATTGGGATGAACCTATAACAAAAATGAAATGGATCCCCATAAAGAGAACCTCCATATGACGAACTGGGACATCAATGATGAGATTATACTATTCACTTTTCTTAGGTGCCATTAATTGGGAGTAAAAAGTAAGTTCATCAATTTTTTAACATAAATAATGAACAGCTTGTTCTCTGTTGCAGAAGTATAGGCTTTACCTGAAAAGGATCAGTTCGGTTGCAACCCAGCAAGCGAACATGGCTGCAGCACTGGGGATTAAGGATTCCCCTTTTGTGCGTATGAGTTCACTAGACGGGCTTGGAGATTTTCGAAATTTGGCTGGATCAGGAAGATTTGCAAATACTGCCTTGTCACCTTATTCAGCAAATGGCATGCTTGGTAGACTAAATAGCCCTGGTGGTGTTAACCTTCATAATCTTACTTCATCTGCACTGATCCAACCAAATCATGCACAAAATTTGAGCAACTCCATGAGTAATGTGGGGAAATTTCATCCAGTTATATCACCTGGAAGTCAAAATGCCAGTTTATTTCAAGGATCATTGGAACTGGATCAGTTACAGCAGAATAAGTGCGCTACAGGAATCACAAACTTCAATTCTATGGATGATTCAAGAATGTTTACAGCTGCCAGTGCATTCGCAGACACTGGAGAAGCAATTGGCAGTTCTAGCAACTATTTAAATGGTGACCCAAATAATCTTATGATGTTACATGGGAACTCCCAGCAAGCACTGAGCGGAGGATTTGGAAATCAGTCTTCCCTCAACATGGCCTCATTTAATGCAGAATCCTTAAATGTTGGTGTCAGTAAATCCTCCAATTTTCTGGATCATGGTAAATTTAATGAGAACTGGCAGACAATTCAACTGCCTAAGTTGCTGTCAAATTCATTGCTCTCTGCTGAGCCTTTACAGGATCAGTTGCCTCTCAATACTGTGAGAGACAACAATTCTTCGAACAGTCCTCATTTACAGAACAACCCTCTTGATATTTCTTCCACCACCATGGATTCACGACCTCTTGAGGATTCGAGGGGAGAGATGCGATTTCAAGAAGGATTGATTAGTCACAACTCAGAAACTATTTTTGGTTCCTTCAACTTTAATATTCCTGCCAATGGAATTCTGCCTCCCTTGAGCAGGAGTTTGGACCAAAATAATGGAATCTTCAACAGAAAGATGGAGATGGTCGTAAATAGTAGGTTGCCTGGAGGTGCTCCTACTCTTATGCAGCAGAATGAGATTGAACAATCAAATACTGACTCTAGAAGAAGGTCTAATGAGAACTTTCTTTCGGAGCAAGCAAAGCTGCAACGTGGTTTTGTTTCTCAAAGTTACGATTCATTGGATGATTTAGTGAATGCAGTGGTCAAACGGGTATGATACCCTTGCAAGCCTTGTCTCTGTCATTTCCTGCAATTTTTTTATAATTTGCTGTAAAGAAAGGATGCTTTCAATGAACGTTTTTTAATAGTCAGTTGAAAGATGTGAACTAAGTTCTATTGCTTGATGGTTAACACAATCTTATGCTAAATATGGAAGGATCATATATCGTAAAAGATATTTTTAACCTGTATCCTAATAAATTAATGAGGAAACATCATGTAACTTGCAAAAGAATGAAGTATAATTTTGCCTGAATTGCATTCTTCATATTACCAGGAGTTAGATAAGTTTTTAAAGGTAGGAAGTCTTTTTATTTACTTCTAGCAATGCAAAGGTGCTTTAATTTTGAAGTGTGTAATGATTGGGGTATTTTCATCTCAAGAATGAGCAGAGAACTGCAGAATGCAAAACCATTTGTTTTTGAAGCATGAAAAAATGGTCATTCTTGAAAGAGTAGAAAATAAATGTTGTGTTCTGAATATAATTCTATGAACCAAAATACTGCTATACCTTTGTTGACAGCCAATAAGAACAGGTACTACACAAAACCACAGAGTTCATTGGTAACTCTTATCTCTGCAGACTGCAATATGAGCAAATCGTCATTAATGATTTCTGCTTTCGCAAAGGACATTTTGATGATATCTTAGAGGTTAACTACCTAAATTATTCTTGCTCACGCAGTCTGCTGAATGAAGGGGTGAAAATATTTCATCAATGACTTGATAGATAATATTTTAAAATATATGGATTACAGGTAGGGTATTTTAACAACACGGCTGTGATGAGTGAAATTGTGTATGTTATCCAAATATATCTGTTTGTTCATTTCTCTTTTTATTTATTCAAGGAAAACTGGTACGGTAGTGATTTGGACCTAGGCGTGCTTGGCGTATGCTCCTAATAAATTGTTATTTAAATACGAACAACAAATAGATGTTTTTCCAAATAAACTACATTGCATGGTTTTGAGTTTTGTAGCCTTGTTGGATTCAGTACCACATGTAGAAGTATCAATCAGTCCCTGTAACACATAATTTTTGCTTGTGACTGGCAATTCTTGAACTATTCTACATTTTAATGCAGTACACTTGTCCTGCTTTCCTTCATCAAGTTTGTGTGTGTGTGTGTGTTTTATGTTCTTCCAAGTAAGTTTAATATGATCATAGTCTCAGGCTCATGTAAACTTTATTATTTTTGTTTCTTCACACTTGCCTGTCTTTTCATCCTTATTGATTCTGTCGACTTCTATTATACACTTGTGCATTTGGGTGATCCTCACTCATGATCGAGAAGGTCCTTGTTCCCTATATTTGTGGCATTTCAATTTTCATATAAGACAGCCTCAATGCATTACAGTTATCTTGTTTAGCAGTTCATATTAACATTTTTTTACACCTTTATTCAAGGATTGTGTTCTGTTGGTTTGTAGGAACCAGAAGGAAACATATCAGATGGCAATTTCAGGTTTGATGATTACTCGTTTGGACCAGGAATATGAAGCTTCACTGGCAACTATTTTATGTGAAAAGTAGAGTTTCTAAATCCACCTTTTCTTTCGGAACGTTTTTAGTTTGTTGAATTAGTAGCAACTTTGTAATTACAATAGCTTGTTAGCTGCTGCTTGTTTTCTCGAAGAACACTTTGTTAGTTATCCTATAAACCATGCATGAGTAACTAAAAAGTTTGGAATATTTCTTTTGGTCTACATCTGTGGCATCCTTTGCAGTTGTTATCCCTTTACTCTTGTTGATGGGGGAAATTGTCTAACTTCTTCGGCCAATGTCGATTGGACTGGACAAGACCAGTCTGTTGGATGGTGTGATTATCTTCGTCGTGATTTTGTTCGCAAAACAAACTCAGATTAGCCTCTCGGATGCCAGAAGCTGGTGAGGCGGCCAATTCAACTTTGATGGTCAAGAAGAGTCGCTGCTTTTTGTAAAATGGCATCTGCTTCTCAGGGGAGGGAGGCAATTAAAAGCACTTCTAGAAATTATTAAAAATTTAAAATATGTTCCAAAGCTTGTTTGGGATAGATTAAAAATGAAAAACTAACAGTTATTGTTGACTCTTATTAGACGAGTGAGATCCAATAACGACTATATTAGACGAGTGGGACCCAATTCTTAATTTTAAAAGTAATTTTTGACTTTTTAAACCAAAACCCTCGTATCTACTTATTTCAACTAACTGTATGCCTTTAACATTTTTTTTCTAGTCAACTTTTTTCTTATTTTAAATTACATTTCATTGACAAATTTTCTACAACGTTGGTCTCGAATTAGAGTTCACCCGAAAACACGTATTCATGTGTAGTATTATATTATTAAAAGGAATAAATATTAAGAATACTTCTATCAAAAAAATATTAAGAATACCTTTTGTGTTTAAACTGTAAAAAGTCGTTTTTATTTTTATTTTATTATCTTTTAAAAAAATGCTATCTTAATGATCTCAAGGCTCTTTAACAAATTTCCATCTCTCTCTCTCTCTCTCTCTCTCTCTCTCTCTCACACACACAATTCCCTCGCAAAAGCACACTTGTACGCTGAGTGCGGGGGCAAGAATCTGGGCAAGGAAAAGAGGATTAAAATCATCAATGGTTATCCAATTTTATACTTAGTGTCATCATGACTACCCAATTTGATTTTGTTTCACTATGACCACCAAATTTGATTTTATTTCAATATGTTCATTCAATTTCATATAACATTTCACCATGATCATCTAATTTCATATAACATTTCACCATAACCACCAAACTTCTTTTCAACATTTTCATTAATTTTAAAATGGGTAAAACGGTAACTTTGCGTTATGTATATAAAATAAATTTTAAAAAAAAAACTTATTTTAAAAAACAAAATAAAATAAAACTTATTTTAAAAAAGTTACATAAAAAATAAAATAAAATAAAAACTTTTTAAAAATAAAATAAAAACTTATTTTTAAAAATAAGAGTTACTTAGAAAAATAAAATAAAATAAAAAGTTATTTTAAAAAAAGTCCTTAATAAAATAAAAACTTATTTTAAAAAATAAAATAAAATAACAACTTACTTTAACATAAGAAAAAAAACTTTTTTAAAAAAAATTATTTTATATATAATACAAAGTTACCGTTTTACCACTTATAAAATTAGAGAAAATGATGAAAATTTTTTTGATGATCATCATAATATAAAATCAAAATGGGTGATTACGATGACACTAAATATATAGCCTTTGTTTGAATTTCATTATTTGAAAAAAATTAATTTTGGAATAATGTTTTTTGGAGAATGAGTGGTTAAAAAGTAAGGAGAATTTTTGAATTTATGTGTAATATTATTTTATTGAAAGAATATGGTTGATAAGAGAGAGAAAAATCAATTAAAATTTAACGGGGTCAAACATGGGCATAAGTAGTTGGTCTTGATAAAATAAAATAAAATTGAGTGACAAAATGACAATAAAGTTCGGTTGCTTTAACCCTGAAAAAGAATGAATAGAGCTTAAAAGGCTCGCGAAGAGATGGAAATCTGTCTGAAGTCAAGGAAGAAGAAATTCAATGAAAAATTGGAAAAAATGATGAACAGATCGAGGAAGTAGGTAGTGATTTTACAGTTCAGAATATTTCAATTGGAATAGGAGAAGAACCAAAATATTTTGAATTTGAAGATCTACGCTCCGCTTAATTATTGGAGAGTTATTTCCAATCGTGTTTTGCTCCAAGTACAGGAGCAAAACCTACTGGGGCCTGCCAGTTTACTCACACTGGCGGGCCCCACATGTTTAAAAAAAAATACACCCCCCCCCCCCCCCANCCGCTTAATTATTGGAGAGTTATTTCCAATCGTGTTTTGCTCCAAGTACAGGAGCAAAACCTACAAGGGCCTGCCAGGTTACTCACATTGGCGGCCCCCACATGTTTAAAAAAAAGAAAAAAAATGCACCCCCCTCTATTAGTGGCCTGGCAGTGAAGCCACCCCCTCCCCCTATACGTGCATCACTTCTCTTTCCAATCAGATTTTATTTCCATCTCTCTATTACCAATGTATGTTGTTCCTTTATTTTTTCTACCATAGAAAAAAAAAGTAGATTTGATTTTGATTGATTGTTGGAACTTTTCACATGACAAATTTCATTGATAGCTGTGATTCTTATTATCACTCCTCTATTAAAAGAGACAGCCTTGGATTCACTGTTCATTTTTGTCACGTGGGTTTTCACATTGTAACTGGTTTTCCTACAGTACAATTGGGTTTGTCTACAGTACAACCGACTATAAAATATCTCATTTGTTCCATGTATAACCGACTATAAAATATCCTGTTTGTTCCATGCATATATAA
>CAIGRT010174291.1:2198-16509 GCA_903798405.1 Fraxinus platypoda | reverse complement strand
AAAGTTATGGTCAAATTACCGAAACACAACTCAATTACCAAAGTTACACGCTCACTTGCCATCTTTGCACCGATTTGCTAACTCGTGATACTTTAGAGCCATTAATGTGTTATGTGACAACTCAGCATCTGACTCGGACCCTCCTGCATCATATGCCCTTCGAATTTCTGCACTTTCTACGTCTGAGTAAGTCGCTTTGAATAAATTTTATTCACATACTGTGATTTCGGTAAGTCGTTACTCTATCCATATTTGCATTCACTTAAAGGAATATAATTTATGCACAATTTATCCAACAATCTAATGACGGATTTTGTTATATATTATATTCTTGTTAAATGTTTGAATTAGAATTAAAATTCTTTTTAGAATTGGAAATTGATTGTGTGATATTGGATGCATTCTTAATTTGATTTAAATGCCTATATATCGTGGTTGCACGTTATATTTTGTTCTACATTTTACTATCGTACTGCATATATTCCGTTCCGAATTCTATGCAAAATTTATTACTAAACAGATTCACTGTTATGACATATTTCGGTGTTTTCTAATTACACATTATAATTAAAATTGGTATGCAAAAATCAGTTTTACTTTCTGCTCAAATACCATTCAGTTGTTAAATATATGTTGTGAAAATAAAATTCACGTGTTTTTCTCATGGAAGTTTATAAGGTGGTGCCTCTTCATGTTATAAATGTTCTTTTCAAAACCATTTCTGGTGGTAAAGAGTATCTTTGACCTTGGCACTACCGAATTGTGATAATGGTTCACCCTTCATGTGGTGAATACTCTTTCAAAAGGCACCTTGTGCAGCCCATTATGTGCAATTGACTCAATTCGCAACCTGAAAAGTAGGATTGAATTTTGGGTTGGCTTTTCCCTGAAAAATAAAAAAATGTTCTCTTTATTCCAGACAATCATCAGCATAGAGAAGGACGACTAGTTTTGCATTTTTCAAAAGTTCATAATGCAAATAAGATTGGTTAGGATTTTTAATTCTTCCCCATTTTTATGATGCAAATAAGTGATGCCTATAAAAGATTGGTTAAGATAAACTATGCTTTTAATGATAACTATGTAGATAGTACAAGTGGAATATTATAGGATACTTTTCATAGAACATCAACTATGTAAGTGCGAACTTGACCGTTTCTATGAGGATTTTACTTAGGCGAATTTTCTAACGTACTTGTAGAACCAAGAAGGTTCAGAGTCAAAATAATGAACACAATAAATAACCAAACTTTGATATGAGATATAATATATTCGATCTATTGTCTAGACTTACAATAACGACCGACAGTTCAAAAACATTACGTTCACTAATTAACAAAGTGAGTTCGATAGATTCTTACAAGGGAAGGTTCAAAGCGAAAGCTACCGATCCTCATATATTATATTTTAGTTGTACTCTTCTTTGTCTTTCCTCATTCTGAGTCCACTCATTCCATTCATGTGTGGGATTGTTATAATTAATGGTTAAATTATACCATTTAAATGTGGGAATTGGAAAAGTCTCCAATGGATTTGATTACTAGACACAACTCTTCAAATACAAATGGTGCTTATCAAAGAGTTTTTTCGAATGGGTGTGGCCTTTTATTAAGGTGCAGTCTAAATCATCAATTTTGAAATGATATGATCTAATTGTTGAAATTAATTTTGTCAAAAATGCAACAATTCGAAGAGACATATGAAAATCTATAAATAAGACCCTCCTAATTCCATTTTCTTGACTCCAAATCATTCATATAATTGATTTCTAATTTTTTTTCTTTCTCTAAATTATGTCAAAATAATTTTGAATTATTTTCGAGTTTCGTATTCCACATTTAGTATTCGATATCTTCCATTCTAGAAGAGTACAGTCAAACGTTGATTCGTCCGACAAAATTGATATTGTGCTATATTAATTTTGGAATAAGCATGATATTTTGGGAGATAAACGTTCATTTGATCCTATTAGCACCAGTGCAGAAGGCGAAATCAGTTTTAAGGTGATTTGTAATCTCATACCTCACTTCATTCTATCTCCCTCGAATTTCTGCATTTTCTACTTTTGTTGTTTTGCTTAATTTTTATGCACATACTATGATTTCGATAAATCGTTATTCTATCCGCACTTATTTTTTGTTAAAGGAACATAATTTAGGCACAATTTATCCAACAACTATATGATCCGAACGATACGGACTACTAGTGAGTAAAATCGGACTTAGAATACATTGAAATAATTGAACTTTGTTAATTGTTTTGAACTTTGTTAATTGATAAGGTTGGGATTTAGACCAATATTAATGTATTAAGTTATTTGGACAGTGTTATTGTTAGTAGCTAGGTAAATCGTTTTTTGAAATCAAATCGAATCATAAAAAAGTAGTTTGTTTTGGAAAGTTAAATGGTTTGTTTCGATAAGATATAAACAAAATGCTTAAATCAAATTGTGTTCATCTGTAAAGTGAAAAGCGTTTATGCACGTAGAGAGAAACAATTTTGTCGTTACAACGAAATATTATTGACAAAATTTTCTGTTCTAATCCCAAAAAATATTAAATTAGTAATATGAATATTGCAAGGTATTTCAAGAATGTACATCAAACATGAAATTAAAATCAATGAATAATGACTTCAAATAAAAAATCTACACATGACATTTGTGTGTATATTTTCACCGGTATCATCACAAGGACTAATCCTTGCTCAAAACTATCATGTACCCAAAATTTCGATGATACTTTGTGTGACTTACATTATGGTTAGATTCAAATCGAAAAATATATAAACCTTATGGACAAGTATTGATATTTTGCATATATGATCTATATAATTTTTAACAAGTGGGGGATTGTTGTATATTTGTTCAAGAATTATATGNTGCGCATGGCTCGCCTACCAGAGGCGAGAGCCCTTGAACCATGCGCAGGCATGGCTCATGCACATGCATGTGCATGGGCCTGGAAACAAGCCGTTAAGGTTGGTTTCAAGATTTGATTTCTGGTGACTTTTTAGATTAAAAAAAAAATCAACTTTTCAGGAATGGTTGATATTGATGAATTTGTAAATTTCAATATGAGTAATGATATTGATCGTGAATCACTAAGAGTTAGAACAATTCTTATTTTTCTAGAAATTTTTACAATTTTATTCTTTTAGAATTTTAATTTTAAATTTTAAAAAATATATTTTTAAAAATTTTAGAATTTATTTTTCAAATATTTATTTTTCAGAATTTATCAATTTTATTTTTTGAATTTTACTTTCTATAATTATTAAAAAATATTTAAATGAACACAAATAAAAATATTTGAAGTCTATGTCATTAGTTTTTGTTTTTATTTGCTATATTTTGAAATAAATTTATTTATTTTAATTTTTTAGCAAGAATTTTTTTTTAAAAAAAATTATAAGATACACCAACTTTAAAATGTATATAATACTTGATCATATATTAACATATAAAATTATTTTATTTTTACTAAATAATCAAATTTAATGGAATAAAATATCATAAAACATTTTTTCAAAATTTTAAACAAAATGTGTTTTTTAGTTTGAATTAATCCGTACAGGGGATTAATTCATAGGGGCTCACCAGGTCACTCACATGATGGGTCCCACAATGTATTAAAAAAATTATACGTGGACCCCACATGTATGAGTGCCCTATCACAGGTCCCTATACATGAAGCATGATTCTTTTGGTTTTCTGTTTGAGAAATAATTTTTAAGCATGACAAACCAAACGTATTTATAGAAATCTTAAAACTGACCTCCAAAATAGAAAATGAATTCAAAATCTCAAAACTGATAATCAAAACAAAAACCAAATGGCCCCTTAAATGCTCTTCAAGTTCTTGGAAGAAAACACAAGTGCTTACGTGTTTCTTCTTAAATGCTTGTTTAATCCTACAAATCATTTGCCGTGAATCCATTTAAGCACTCAAAATTGTTGACATGTTGTTGATTATAACCTTATAGTTTTGATTATAACAAACAAGTTAATCTTATTTACTAACAAGTTGAATTCAAGTGATTATCGTTTTTCAAAACTTGCGATGAAAAATTGATCTATGGTCGTCAAAAGATCAAAAGCTATCATCACAAATTGGACATATGAAGGAAGTTAGGATCAAAATCACACATTCAAGAACTTAAGAGCCAAACTTCGGAGCAAAATCAAGGACTTGATTTCTTATATAAAGTGTAAATGTACTAACACTTTGATATTTGACAATGAATGCTTAAAATAAAAAATCCTTCTATGCATTAAAAACAATTTTTTTGCATTAAAAGTCATTCTAATGCAATGATTTAATCAAATATAAAAATGATATTTGGATTTGAAAAATATTTTTTTTATCTTGAAAAGTTAGTTAAAAATACTTTTCAAAAGTCCATGTCTTTCAAAACCTTCGAATCGGAACAAACGGGGCCAAAACGTAAAAAGACCGGTTGGAAGAGGCGGTCGACCGGATGACAGTCGACATGCTAAAAGAGGAGGGGTCGACTGGAAGTTTTCAACGATCCAAAATTTGAGCATTTTGATATATGATTTTTATTGTATAAACGGCTATATTGGTCATCCAGACAAAAGTTGGTCAATCGAACAAGTCATCCGAACTTCCAGATTTTTTTTACGTTTTGAACTCTATAAATACGTCTACTTCTTGCATTCAATACAACATTCTTCAAAAATATCAAAGTGAGATATCTTTTGAGAGATTTCTTTAAGCTTAGATTTTCATTCATTTCATTTATTTTTCGTATTGAAAACTTTGATTGATTGAATCAAACTTGCTAATCATCATGTTCATCAAAGTTTCTTATTTCTTTCTTAGTACTTAATTTATTACAATCATTTATTAAAAAAAGAGATATTTTGAGAAGATTTTTGGATTTACATTGTATTTATTTCTTCTTCATCCTCTCATTGAAAAAATATGATCAATTGAATCAAATTGTTAATAATCATCATATTCATCAAATTTTTCATCTAACACTTGAGCTATCATTTATTGTTATTCATTGAAGTGATAGCCTCTCTTAATACTTAATTCATATGTATCATTTATTAAGAGATAAATTTCATTGTAGAATTATTGCTCTACACTCGTGAGTCGTATTGAAGTCACGTGAAAACTCAATAGTATAAGTATCGGTACTCCTTGTTGAAAGTCACCGTGTGGATCATATTGAGGTCCCGTAAATCTTAATATTGTATAAGGATTGATGCTCCTTGTTTGTAAGTCACGGAACCTTTGTAAAATGTTGGATTGCACCATAAGTCAATCAATATAGTGAAAAGGTCTTGCTCGTGTCGGAGAGCTTGGTAACAGATGACGTAAATCATTGCTTTGGATCGAACCTCCATAATTATATCATTTGCATCATTTATTCCCTTTTACTTATCGCTTTCATATTTGCACTTATTATTTGAGCTAATCTATTTAGTCTTTACTTACTTGAATGTAGATTAATTCTTTAAAAAAAAATTAAAAACCAATTCACCCCCCTCTTGATTAGCTTTCCTTGGGCTTTCAAAAATAATCCTAGAGGGGACAAATATCTCGTGAGGACAACGATCACGCATTCAAGTCTAATTTTCAGTTTTTGGCATTGTTTGTGTTCTCTCCTCCCATTCTTCTAAATTTTGCTCAACACTATGCCCCTACAACGTTTAGCAATAACAGCCACCATTTTTCCCTTGTCAGTACTACAAATGACACCAGTTCTATAAACCCTCAGCTCCTCACCTCCTCATTCACAGCAATGTCAACATTCAGGTTCAAGGTGCCATGAGGAGGTAGATTCCACTGACATTATGATGTAGGGAGGCAAAAGTGATAGAAATAATAAAACGAAAACGTTATTGAAGTTCCATTGATTCTACGCAAATGTGACAACACGATCACCTTCTGATTTCTGTTGATTCCAAAGAACACTAGGCATCAAAATACTCTTTGATTCATGAACTGAGTTAGGAAATAAGACAGAGTATAGACGTAATGAAATGCATAATATTTTGATTAAATCTGAATGTATATATCTATATCATATGTGCATTGAATATTGACTTTTTTCGCTAAACAGTTTCAAGGAAAGAAGTTAAGATTTTCTGATGAATGTACCGGCTATCCTCAGTAAAAGAGACCATTCAGGTGAAAGTACATGTGGATTTGCCATTGTGAGGCTGTGATGCCAGCCCAGCCCACTTAAGGAAATGATGATATGGCCTTTGGCCCATTACTAATATCCATTATGTTGCTGAAGTGAGCCCAGTGAAGCCCAAGCCCAATATCCCAATCCAGTAAGGAAAACGTGTTTTAGCTCAAGCAACTTTAGTTGTTTGTCCATTGTTGAAAGTGTTTGTTTCTCTTAGCCGTTAGATGGGCTGCCACCAATCTCGATACCTTGATATTTTGTTGGTATTCGAATGGTTTTCAAATTGATTCATTCTTTTCTCTTTGTTTCTCGAGGGTTTCTGGAGATTTTTGTGTCCTCTCTTTTCATCTTCTTCTTTTGATGTGAGGATCTTTTGAATCTGTTTCTTTAGTGTGATTTCTGTGTGAAATTAGGTAAAAAGATCAGGTGTTGTTGTTGGTAGCGTTGAGCTCTTCTGGTTCATAGAAGAAGCTTCACGTTTACTGTGTATCATGAGGGTTCTTGGGTGAATCTGGGCTTCACGGTGTTAAATCATAAGGGTACCTTATTCTGAGCCTTCGATCTATGATACTTTGGTGTTTAGTGGTATTTTGGAGATAAACATTTGTAATAGGATGTCGAGTTCTTTATATCTGTAATCTTTCTATTTAAGTTTTGTATAACAACCATTATATGATTTCAATACCATAGTAATGGCTATCAATAAATTTACTGATGTAATAAGCTTGGACAAGGTGGTTTTTGTTGTGTTTATTAGGTAAATATTAATAGTAGAACATGTCGACACAATGATGTAACATGTCATGTGGAAAAATGTAACTTTCCTTTGGTGGAAGGCCAAGAAATAGCAGTGAAGAGGCTTTCGAAGAATTCTGGCCTAGGACTAGAGGAGTTTTAAAATGAGATGAAGTTAATCGCAAGACCTCATGACAAAAATCTTGTTCATTTACTTTGGTTTCTACTTTGATATGGAGGAGAAGATGTTGATATACGAGTACATGGAAAACAGAAGCCTGGATTCAATTTTTTTTTCTCTGCACTCTATACATCAAAACATTAGCACTTTGTGTGTGTACATTTGTTGATTCGTAGTCTTTGCACTCTGTACATCAAAATTTATCTTAAATTTTTTTTAAACTGTCAAACATTCATTGTTTTTCAAAGTTTAAATGTGGGAAGTACAAAAGTTGATGTTGATTTGGAATGGCAAATGAGATTTTAATATCTAGAGTCAAAAAATAAAGGATCTTTTAATACATAATAGATGTGCTAAAGCCCTTGATGAATCTTGGGGTGAAGAAGTTGCTGGTAATAAAAGAATTGAACAAGGTGAAACTGCATGGAGCACTATTTTCTTGCATCTATCTAATAGTGTTATTAGAGAAATAGGGAAGACTGATACTGCAGCTCAAATTTGGACAAAGCTTGAATCCCTTTATAAAACCAAGACTCTTCCCAATAAACGCTACTTGTGGAAACAATTTTTTAGTTTCAAGTTTGATCCCAATTGTGATCTTGAAACAAATCTTAACAGATTTAATAAACTATCCCAAGATCTCATCAATAGTGATGAGACTCTCTAATGATCAACAATTAGTAGCCTTATTATCATACTTACCTGAAAAATATAACGAATTGAAAAATGCCCTTGAATATGGAAGAACTTCCATTACCGTTGATGTTACTGTTTTTTTTTTTTTTAAGGAATAAAGAACTTGAATTTAAAAGTGATCTGAAAACATCGACAAATGGAGTTGGTTACAATGTTAAAGTAAATAATTCCTTTCAAAGAAACAATAACTATTATTTAAACAAAAGTTTTGGAAAACCAAAAGAATACTCTGGAAACTCTAAAAATGGCAAATTTAAATTCAATAAGAATAATAATAAGGCTAAAGGAAAGAAATGTTACTTTTGTGGAAAAGTAAGTCAGTTCATAAAAGATTGTGTCAAGAGAATTGATAACGTGAAAAACGTTAACAAAGTTGAAGGTATTGCTTATGAAATAGCTGCCATTGCTTATGAAATAGCTGCAGCCTCAAATGGACAAGTCTACATGACTTTTTAATCTTCAACTAAAGATGACTCGATTTTTTAATCAGGGTGTAATGTTCTTATGACATCTTGTAAAGAATACTTCACTGATTTTTTGAAAATTAATGTAGGACAAGTAATATTGGGAAATGATTTTTCTTGCAAAATTAAAGGAAATTGTAAGATTGTTTTAAAATTAAAGAATGGAAATGTACTCACCTTGAATAAGATCAGGTACATTCCTAATCTAAAGAGAAATTTAGTCTCTTTAGATACACTTGATCATGAAGGTTTTGATACCATTATAAATAAAGGTATCTTGACACTTCAAAAGGATTTTGCAAAAGTTATTCATGCTGAAAAATCAAATGGGATCTATGTTTTGAAAGCTTTGCCTTTACTAAATCAATCTATTGCTGCTACAGTCTATCAGTCTGATAAATCTAAACTTTGCACAAAAGACTTGGACATATTAGTGATAAGAATTTATATATTCTTAAGAACCAAGGTCTTTTGGGTACTGAGATGATTGAAAGAACATCATTTTGTGAACATTGCATTTATGGGAAGCAAAAGAAATTGTCTTTTGCTACTTACATTCATAAATTAAAATCTATTCTTGATTACTTACATGTTGATCTGTGGGAGGGGGGCAGCTAGTGTAAGTACTTGTTCTGGTTTCAAATACTTCTTGCTCATTATTGATAATTTTTCAAAGAAAAGTTGGGTCATTCTTTTGAAAAATAAATCTGACACTTTCAAAACTTTTACAGAATGAAAAACTCTTATTGAAAATCAACAAGAGTGTTAAAGCACTTAGAACTAGTAATGGCCTTAAATTTTGAAATGAAAAGTTTGATAATTTCTGTAAAAATAATGGGATCCTTAGACATAGGACATCCACCTATACTCCACAACATAATGAACTTGCAGAAAGGATGAATATAATTTTGTTAGAAAGGGTAAGAAACATGTTGATAAGCTCAAGTCTTCCAAAACTGTTTTGGGGAGAAGCTGTTAAAACTGCTTCATTTCTAATAAATAAGTGTCCTACTAAATCATTGAAATATGATATACCTAATCATGTTTGGAGTGGTCATCCAATTGATTATTCTAAACTAAGAATTTTTGGTTGTGCTGCATATTTACATCAAAATAAAGGAAAGCTTGAGCCCAAATCTGTTAAAGGAATTTTCTTAGGATATGGTGAAAGTGTTAAAGGTTATATGATTTGGTTGAAGAATCGGGGAGGTTATAGAGTTATAATTAGTAGGAATGTTATCTTTAATGAGATAGACATGCCCCGCATAAAAGAAAAAATGAACAACTACCCCAGAAGCCGATCAAAATAATTTTTTTATTAAATCTGAACTTTTGCAAGTTGATTTAAATTCTGAAAATAATGATCAATTTGAGGTGGAGCCTGGTCAGGATCAAATTACTGAACATGAACCTGAAACTGAACATGTATCTGTAACTGAAACTAAACTTGATCAATCTAAAAATTCCTTAGAAGATTATCATCTAGCTAGGCATAGAATAAGAAGGGAAATAAGACCACCATCAAGATATGATGAATCTGAATTCATTATTGCCTTTAATGTTCAGAATTATTTGGACAATGAGCCTAACTCTTTGATGGAAAAAATGCAAGTTCTTGGCTTGCAGCCATGAAAGATGAAATGCTTTCATTGGTTAAGAATAAGACTTGGATCTTCGTAAATAAACTCAAAGGGGAGAGAGTTATTGATTGTAAATGGATCTATAAAATAAAAGAAGGTGATTCAAAAGGTCAAAATGTAAGATTCAAGGCCTGGGTAGTTGCTAAGGGCTTTAACCAAAGAGAGGAAATTGACTACAATGAAATTTTCTCCCATGTAGTCAAATATACCTCTATAAGAGTTTTACTTTCTCTTGTTTCACAATTTGATTTTGAATTAGAACAATTAGATGTGAAAACTACCGTCTTATATGGAAATTTGGATGAGAAAATTTATATGACTCAACCAAAAGGTTTTGAACAAAAAGGAAAATAAAATTGTGTATGTCTTTCACAAAAATCACTTTATGGTTTGAAACAAGCCCCTAAACAGCGGTATATCAGATTTGATTATTTCATAAAAGGATTTGATTTCAATAGAAGTGAATATGATCTATGTTTTTATTATAAAGGAAATGGAGGTCCTGATTCTTATTATCTTTTGCTATATGTTAATGATATGTTACTTGCTGGATGTGATATAATTGAGATTAACCGTATAAAGCAAAAGTTAAAACATGAATTTGAAATGAAAGATTTAGATCAAGGAAAAAGGATTATAGGAATGAAAATTAGAAGAAATAGAAATGATAATAATTTGTTTTTTACTTAACAGTCTTACATTTCAAAAATATTATGCAAATTTTCTATGGATAAGGCTAAAGAAGTAATTTTACCTCTTGGCAGCCACTTTAAATTTTCTATAGAACAATGTCCTAAAACTGAAATAGAAAGGAATATGATGGAGAAAGTTTCTTATGCAAATGTTGTTGGCCCTGTTATGTATATAATGGTCTGTACCAGACTTGATATTGCTTTTACTATAAGTGTTTTAAGTAGATACATGAGTAATCCTGATGAATGTCATTGGGAAGCCAAGAAATGGTTGTTAAGATATTTAAAATGAACTTCTAACTTAGGACTAATGTTCGATAGGAATAAAATTGGAATTAAACTAAAATGTTTTGTTGATTCAAATTTTGCTGGTAACTGTGATAATAGAAAATCTACATCTGCATATGTTTTTACTTTAAATGATACCTGCATTAGTTGGAAATCACAGTTGCAAAATATAGTAGTTCTATCATCAACAGAGGCTGAATATATTGCAGCTACAGATGCTGTAAAGGAAGGTATATGACTGAAAAACTTGTTTGATGAGATTTGTTTTTCTATTAATAATTCTGTTATATATTCTGACAGTCAATCTGTTATACATCTTAGTATAAACCCTTTTTTCATGACTTTTACTTTAAATGATACCTGCATTAGTTGGAAATCACAATTGCAAAAGATAGTAGCTCTATCATCAACATGGGTCGAATATATTGCAGCTACAGATGTTATAAAGGAAGGTATATGGTTGAAAAACTTGTTGGATGAGATTGGTTTTTCTATCAATAATTATGTTATATATTCTAACAGTCAATTTGCTATACATCTTAGTAGAAACCCTGTTTTTCATGATAGGACTAAACACATAGATATTAAATTTCATTTTATAAGAGATATTCTAGAAAAGATGATTATGAAAATTAAAAATGTTTCAACTAAATGTAATCCAGCAGATATGGGAACAAAAATACTTCCATTGCATAAATTTAGGAATTGTTTAAATCTTCTAAATATTATCACTAAATAAGTTTTTTTGCAGGTAAATAGAGTGAATGAAATCAAAGGAGGAGTTAACCTCTAATCTACAATGAAACCCAAAGATGTCAAGTAAGGTGGAGATTGTTAAGCACTATGCTTAACACTATGGTCCAATGATGAAACACATTTATATGGCACAATAATGTAGCCCAATTAATATTGAGTCCAGCCCAAGTTGATAGAATATAACCTGGCTGCCTTCCTTTCCATTTGATGCATTCTCGCCTTTTGCTGAAATGATACTTTGGTTATTATTTTGAAAGATTGTGATGATGCCATTTGGAAGTGGTGCAACCGTTGGATGTTTCTAACGTTTTGTATTATTTAGATGACTCTTCATTTTGACGATCATACGAGATATTTGCCTAGGGTTTTCTTTCATTCTTTGATCTATGTGTTCTTTCTGAAAATTCTTGGTTTTCGTTTGTAATCTATTGGTTTTAGATATTTTTGATGAAGTCTAGTGTAGATTGCTGTGTATTTTGGTGATTCTGTTCTTGGTTGAGCACTAACTTTTGGTTACTTAGTGTGATTGTGGTTGAGAATTCTTGAGAGAAGAAAACTGGGTATGAGGGCTAAATCCGTTTGGATTTCTGTATTGTGATTGTTGTATTGATAATCTTTATTGGTTTCAAGTAGATTAGAGCGATAACCACTTTGTGGGATACTCAACGTATTGATTAGACCTTTCTAGGGTGGACATCCGGGCCTAAGGGCGAAAAATCAATGGTGTTCTTTAATTTTCGTTATCTGCTTGGTGTTATCTAGGATTGTTTATTACAACATAAACTTATTTTGAAAGAAAAATGGCTAGGTGGAAGTAATATTTCATTTGAAAACTCTTTACTTATTGCCGAAAAGTGGAAGAAAAATAACTCCATGAAAAGGGAGAGTAATTTTTCTGAATTGTACACAACCTGGCAGTGGCAGACCCAACATCGAAACTCAGCCCGGGCGGACGTTGACCAGTCAACGCCGACAATCAGCAATCCTAAGAGCGAGGTAGTTTTACATATTTAAATGTAGTGTCATTATATTTTGTTGGTAATGTAGAATTGAAAAGTACCAACATTCATAAATCAAATTCCAAATCCGCAGTTCAAATTCCCCCAATTCCAAACCCTAAATCCAATTCCAATTCCAAATTCTAATTCCAATTCCAATCAAATTCCAATACCAAATCCATCTACAAATAATCGATTATATAAAAACATTATTAGAGATAAGCTTAATAAGTGAACAAAATGACCTTGATTTAGGTCCTTTTTTTAGGAGTTGGATTAAAGAAAAAACTTGGTCGGTTGGCGGCAATTTGTTTATAACAATATAATGACGACTGTGAGAATAATTATTGAAGAAAAGCTACAACGACTATGACGACGATAATAATATTTACATGTAAAAATGAAGCTTGTTTATGTCCTGGGTTGGCCCAAGAAATGGTCCAATCCAATTACAAAAAAGAAAAAGAAAAAGAAAAGAGCTGGACTGGGCTTGGCCTATATATAATTAAATATTGGGCTGCAAAACAAATGGCCCAACTGGTCAAAACATTTAAAAAAAGGAGCTGGGCTGGGCTGGGCAGCAACGGCCCAGTCTCATTACAAAACAAAAAAAGAAGAAAGAAACAGCAATGAAGAAGATGAACCAGAAGAACTGAAGAAGACCTGGTGGAAGATGAACCAGCTTCGTCGCCCATTCGCCGTCTTCTTCCCAAAAAATCTTCCGGCGGAGCCCGGGACGGGCGGCCACCCCCCTGGCCAGGTGCTGGGTCCGCCACTGCAACCTGGTCATGCCAATAAAAACTGGGTAATAGGTAGCAGACTCAGTTAACTGCTCGAAGTCAAATATAATTAGCATGTTCTCTTCATAGGAGAAGGCAATGTCTCTTGAGTAAGTTTGGTACAAACTCATGGCACGTCGCGGAAGAGAATGTACTAATATCAGCAGGTTCACGTGTTTGCACACGGAAATTGGCTTGATATTAATGTAGAGTGTGTGATGTAATTGTTGTCGATGACAGATGGACTCCCAAGTAAGGCAAGGGGTTTGCATTAAGATTTTTTGTCAATTTTTTTTCGGACATAAGCAGTTGGAATTCTTAGGTTTCTGTTGTTTTATTTCTAAGTGCTGAAAGTGCAGACTTGCCACAACCAAAAGAACCTGGTTTTGCAAAGACTTCTGTTAAAATCGATTCATCATCAAGTCATCCTTGTCCTTGTACAGTAAATGAAATGACCATTACCAATATAGATATGCGGTCCCACTCATACCATAACTTATTAGAGTAAAGCTACTTTACCCGAAAATGGTTGACATCTTGGGTGACCGATCCTCACATTACGCGTGGGTCCCGCGTGAATAAAATAATGCCCGTGCCCGACCCCCGAGGTGTGTGTGTTCGGTCATCCCCTATGTTCGTGTAGCATGGTTCAACTTATTAATTTTCTGAAACATACAAATATAATTAACTATGATATTTTCTTGAAATATAACGTTAGGCCCCGTTTGATAGCACACATTTTTCATGGAAAATAGAAAAAAAATTTCATTTTTCAATTTTTGTAGTATTTGATAGGCAAAATTTTCCCGGGAAAATATTTTCCAACTTTCCAAAATTTCCACTTTTTTGAGTAAAATAGATTTTTGATGTTTTGGTGGGTAAATATTTTCCAAGTTTTTTTTTTTTTTTTTTTA
>CAIGRT010174272.1:0-12748 GCA_903798405.1 Fraxinus platypoda | reverse complement strand
GACCTAAATACCCTTTAACAATTCCCTTAAAAGATTATATTAGTAGTGATGATATAAAATATTTCTAAATTATTTCTACTTTTCTTAGCCTCCATCTGGGGAGAATTTATAAACAGTTTAATTTAAAATAGATAGAATTGAGTTGTGGATAAGTGGGTAATACTTGTGGGTCCATTGCAATGTGTAGTTGAAAATGAAGTTTGACAATTTATAAATGATTTACATATCTACCCAAACGGAGGCTTAGTATATTACAATTTTGTTTCATGACTATTAATTTGATATTGAACGTTTTGGGATGGCTTAGCTTAAAGATAAGTAACAAATATATGACTTATTTTTAATGTAGGACCACCTACATTCAAAATAAGCCTCACATTTGTACCTTATCTTTAAGATAAATCATTTAAACATGCTCATTATTTGCTACCTTTCTATTTTGTGTTTGTTTGCAAGTCAGATTTTTAATTTGTTGTGGATTTCTAAATATGATTTGTAGTTTATTATGGGCATTTTTATTTTCCTTATATTCTTTTGAATTATTTTAGTGGTTGTCTTGAAGCTTATGCCTCGACAAACAGGAAAAAGCCTCGGTACCAATTGAGCCCTTTTCTACTATGGTTTAAGACTATCTCTTTTTAATACAGATTAAAGCACTTCTGAAGGAACGTTTGAATGGAAAGGCAACAGGAGGATCGAGTGGGAAGTCAGAACCTAATGCTTCAATAGAATTGAACTCAAGTAATTTTGATGAATTGGTAACTAAAAGCAAAGAACTCTGGATCATAGAGTTCTTTGCACCTTGGTAAGTCGTCTACTTGACATGTTTTTCTTTCCTTTATCCTAAACACGTTGTGAAATTACAACTTTTTTCTTCTTAAATCATCACAAACAAATTTCATTTTCATTTGAAGTATATAATGGTAGTAATTCAGTGCATAATTTAGGCATGAATTTAAAAAGTGAGATCACTGCGACGCCGTAGTTTAAAATAGATAAGAGTTCACATAGGGCTGCAATTGAACCAAGCTAACACAAGGTGACTTGTTTGGGTTTGGTTTGTTGATGATAAGCAAGCTCAAGCTCAGGTTGCTAGCTGTTCCTAGGTCGTCGTATCTAATAATTCCGACTCTTATTTTCAACAGTGCAATATGGAGGGACAAGAGAACGGGACAAAAAATAGATTTAGATGTAAACAACATCAAATTCACAATTTGAAATAAATCAAGCAGAATATAATCAGAAACAAAAACCAGGAGACATTAGTTGAATCTAATACTCCAACATATGACAAAAAACTAAGCCTTGTTCCCAATAAATTTGAGGTTGGCTACTAAATTTAATTCGCCACTCTGTTTGATTGTGAATTAGGATTGATGTGATAAGATTTGACAAAGTTTTATGCTAACGTCAACGTACTGCTACCCTCCTTTACCGGGGCTAGGGATCGGCTACATGATATGCAGTTGGATCTCATACTATTATGCCCTTGTTTGACAACCATTATTTGGGTAAAATGAAGTTTTGAATAGTGATATTTTGGAGAATATGTCGTTAAAAAGTGAGGAAAAGTTTTGGATTTACGTTTAGAATATTTTATTGGGTAAATGTGTAGTTGAAAATGAGTGTAACAAAAAAGAAAAAAGAATTTTGAATTAATGATTGTCAAACATGGGCTATATATAATTGCTTCTTCAAATATTTATCTCCACTGCTAAGCTTTTAGGCTTGAAACTTGGGCTAGATCTCTCAAATACTCAATAAAACCGAAATGATTAACTTGGTCAGATGAAGAAAATGAAAGGAAGTACTGTGAAATTTGTATTTTCTCAATTATGAATTTGGCAGATGGGAGGTGGAGTATGGGGGGAGTTTTTGCAGTTTATATTGTTTCAGAGTGTGGGGAGGCCGATTCAGGTTCTTGCTTCATTTCGTTTATTTGCTTAATGTTTCAGAGGTACTATTAAACCATCCAAACGTTCTCAAAAACCACCAAGATCAAATAATTTTGGCGCACTCTTGCAGTTTATTGTGCTAATGTTTTTTTTTTTAACCCAATACCACTACAGATACATGAATATTACCTGGATTCCAATTTATTGAAGATCGGTGCATAGATTTTATAAATGAGCTACAGTGAATGAAAACATGTTCAGGCTTGGCTCATTTATTTAACAATCTCAATAATTGGTTCAAGCTTGGCATGTTTATCTTTGGAACAAAAACGAAATAGCTTCAGGCTGAGCATAACACAAGCTGTCGGTGAATGGCATAAGTTATCAGTTATTGACAAGTGGATTCAACAATACAATATTTACTGAGCTACGATTTAGGGGTTTTCCACCTAGAAGTTGATCACCTCGTCCGTCATATTTTGGTTGGTCAATTTTCCATGTTGAATGTAAAAACTCTATTTGTCAGAATGATCTAAGTTATGTACTTTTTGTGGTTGACCAGAATAGCGTGTATGTATTTGACTTCACTGAATTATTCTTCTTTTTCTTAGTTAAAGTATTCTTTTCCATAACTTGAATATTTGTTATATAATTTGAGTTCTAATATGTGGCTCTATTTTAGGTGTGGACACTGCAAGAAGCTTGCTCCCGAGTGGAAGAAAGCAGCTAATAATCTCAAGGGCAAGGTGAAGTTGGGTCATGTAGACTGTGATGCAGACAAAGTAAGTTTCTGAATCTAACACTTACTTTCTGATCTAGTTATTATTAAATTGTTTCTATGACTTATTTATATATTTAGTCCAGGATAAATGCTAAGCTGACTACTTTTATATGCATTTCTCTGAAATGGTGGGATGATAGGCTTTGCTTTGTTTTTCCATGATGAACGTAAAACCTCCAGCTAGTCTAATAGCCCTTGCACAAGGTTCAGAAAGCGCATCAATCTTTCTCAAAAATACAAACTGATGACATGGAACTAATAATGATTCAAGGCTGAGATATGACACTCAGACATTTGAAATTAAATGTGAGACATCTTAATTTTCAAGTTTCCGGACGGTTTGAATTGTACAAAATTTTGTATACAAGGCAAATGTGTTGCACATTTTTTCTACTGAAAAACCATCTTTCTGGATAATATTTGGTGCTGCACAAATTGTTGAGGGATTATAAGCTGGGCTTTTTAATAGTGCACCAACTATCCTTGTACTTACTGGTCAACCAGTGAATGTACAAAGTTGTGAGGTTTTCAATGGGAATGAATTTTGGTGGTTATATCTCAGAGAAAGATCTCCATATGACACGAGATTTATGTGATGCGCTTACCATCTTTTAATCTTCATCTGAAAGCACTTGACATGTAAAACAAACCACTGAAGACAGATAGAGCACATATGATATCTATCTAAGATATGAAATGATGCTTTCTTGCTTAGGTTCATGGACTCTAGTTGTAAACTGCATCCAATTTTGAGCATTTTGTGCAAGCTATAGTGGGATAATGTTACGACCAAATATCATTAAGCCCTTGTTCCACGATTGGTTCAAATATTGATATTGAATGTCGTATCAAGGTATACAAATTTAAAGATATTGAGATGTACCAATAGTGATAACATAAATTGTGATTTGCTAAAATTGATAGACTTGTTTGGAATATTTGTGACAATTTGTCAAACATTCAATGACGTGCAATTAATGTATTTCCATATACTTGTATCTCAATAGTGATGCATAATATACTCAAGAAACAACTTTCAAAAAGTGCACATGAGATATTAATTTGAATAATCTACTACTCATGAGAAGGGATAAAAAAGTTAAAAACCCTTCACTACATGCCTTTTTCAAGAAAAAAGAAAAGAAAAAAATGATAATTACATGTGATTTGCTTCTACAGCCTTCATGATTTTCAGCAAGACTCAAAGTGTTCATTGAATTCACGTCCTTGTGAGTTCACATCCCATCTTACCATATGAAAATAATTTGAGTACAAAATATGGTTTCTGTATTTTCTTGCCTAGTAGTCTACTGGATCCCAGCGTTGCTGAAGTTTTCTTTAGACTTGGTTATGGTCCAAATATGTACAGATATTTTACCATGATGTCCCTATTAATAAGGTCCTTTCAAGCATAATTAGTTGCAGTGCTTGTTGGTGAACTTTGATACTTATTTGATGTTTCTTTAGCTCTTATAAAATTGTATTGACATATGAGATTGATATATTTTTAAAAGAAGTCATTGAGACATCTCCATGGAGATCTATTGCATCATTAATACTTTTACATAACTATGAATGTTTTCTGATAAATTGAGAAATATTTGATATCCTAATAATTTCATGGGAAAAACATAAAAACACTGCTCCCCGCGCCTGTGGAACCAAAAAAAAATCTTTCATGGGGAGAAGCAGAGATATTATTGTGGACATTATGGTCACAAGGCCTCCAGATCAGATTCACAGTAATAATGCCAGAGCAGAAATTGGATTTTGTACAATACTGAAAAATGCACATTTTATCATGAAGTATCAACATATTAACAACATCCTGATCTAGCATAGTAAAAATCTGGGTAAATTTAATAGCTGGATCATCAGCTGGATTTTTTTAGTTTATTCCTATGGTTCTTCATTGAGCTCATGTTTCTAACAATTTCAAGTTGTCAGTCTCTAATGAGCAGGTTTAATGTGGAAGGATTTCCCACTATCTTGGTTTTTGGGGCAGACAAAGACCACCCAATCCCCTATGAAGGCGCAAGATCAGCCTCCGGCATTGAGTCGTTTGCCTTGGAGCAACTGGAAACAAATGTTTCCCCTCCTGAAGTGATTGAGTTGACTAGCCCTGTAAGATCTGCCCCCTCCCCTAAAAATGAAAGGAAAAAAAGCTTCTTTGCTATCCAACATGAGTTTTCAGTACAAAACACTTACAATACTGTACTTGTAGGATATTTTGGAAGAGAGGTGTGGTTCAGCAGCCATATGTTTTGTTGCCTTCCTTCCTGACATTTTGGACTCCAAGGCAGAAGGCAGGAATAAGTACCTCGAACTTCTGTTATCAGTTGCAGAGAAATTCAAGAGGAGCCCTTACAGGTTAGGATGCTAGTTCATCACTTGAATTTGTCAATATCCCTAAAAGCAGGAAAAGCCCTTTTGATTTGTTTTTCAGTTTTTAGTTTTTAGTTTTGGGTTTTGAATTTATTTTCAATTTTCCATTTTGAGGGTCTGTTTTAAGATTGCTAAAAATGACTTTTATTTGTCATTATGAAAAGTTGTTTCTCAAAACAGAAAACTAGAAAACACGTTTGGTTAAGAATTTTGAGACATTATTTTATGACATTTTATTATATAAAATTTGATTTTTTTAGTAAAATAGAACATTTTATGTTAACATATTATCAAATAAATATATACATTTTTAAAGTAAGGGTTAGTTATTTTCATCCACTATTCTTACATATCTATCCACTTTAAAAGAAAAATTTATATTACATTTTTAATTTTATGTAAATTCTCTTAAATAGACAAGAATAAAATAGAATAAAATATAGCAATCTAAATTCATCCACTAGTGTTTATCCTAATTAAATGCTTATGGACCTTTTATTCTTTTAGGCATGTTTAACTAAAATCTTAATATTCATAAAAAATCTTCTACAACTAAGTCAAAACAAACAATGGAAGTGGAAATTAATGTCCTGTTCGACTTGTAAGGAAAAAAAGAAAGATTTAGGGCAGCAAGGTAGAACCGAACTGAGAAAAAATAAATATCACAATCTTCTTTACAATTATATGAATTATAGTTCATCTATTAAAATTAGTTTCGGGAAAACATTTAAGTTGCTTCACTTAAAAGCATAAACTTTTACTTAAACAACCATTCAAAACATAAATTTCTCGGTGAAAGGTCCGTAAAATACTCCAGAAGTCCATACCAAAATATTAATGTTCACGCAGCTAAACTCTCTCTCGTCAGCTTTTTAATTGATCTAATTTTTGTCCAAATCTTTATGTAATATATGTTCTTTTGTTTTTTTTATAAATAATTCGTTTTTTTGGTTAAACTTTGTGGATAAATATAGTGTTAATGCATTTAATAAGAGTAACGTTGAAATGTAATAAGGATGAATATAATACTTTTTAAAAATTTTAAAATTATGATAGGGATAGATTTAGAGTAGGATATATATAGAGAAGTGGTATGGATAATAGTGTTTAAATGATTGAATTTAATAAGGATATTGTTGGAATGTAATGTGGACGAGTACAATACTTTTAAAATTTTAATAGGGATAGATTTAGAGTGTGATATATATATATATATATATATATATATATATATATATATATATGTATGAAAATAGTGGCTCCCATTAAAGTTGGTGAATTTTGCAATATTTTTTTCCACTATAAAAGTAAAATAAAATAAATAATAAATTGAGTTGGTAAAACATAGGAAATAAAAAATAAAAATTAATGATATAGATTTAATTTGTTTTATCCATGTTCATTTAAATATATATTTTTTAGATTTTTTATGTGAATAATCATTAAAGTTTGAAGTATATTTATTTTCTATTCTTTTAAAAATATTATTTTTCTAGAATTTTTTTGAATTTTATTTTTTAGAAATTTAAAATTTTTAGAATTTTATTTTATTTTTTTAGAATTTATCACATTGTTGTTATTTTTTTAAAATTCTAGAATTATATATATATTTTTTAGAATTTTTAATTTTTATAATTTTATTTGAATAAAATTTTTATTTAAATGTTTATTTTCCATGTTTTCAACTTTTTCATTGAAAACTTCAAAAATGCATTTTGAGTTTTATGTTAAAAGTTTAACATTGCATTTTCAAAAATAACAAGTTTTGGGTGTTTTGCAAAACTGTAAACAGCTTGAAAATGCACTCTTACTTCACGCAAAAAGGAAAAAAATAAATTAAAATTAAAATTAAAAAGTGAAGAAGACCAGAAGTTGGAGCTAAGATTTGGGTTTTGCAAACGTGCAGTTATGTGTGGGCAGCTGCAGGTAATCAGCCAGATCTTGAGAAGCATCTCGGAGTTGGTGGCTATGGGTATCCTGCCTTGGTAGCCCTAAATCTGAAGAAGAAGTTATATGCTCCACTTAAGAGTGCATTTGAGCGCGATCAGATTATGTAATCTCTCTCTCTCTCTCTCTCTCTGTGTATTGTAAGTTACATTGTATCAAGGTCATATAAGCACAACATATTCCATTTCATTTCACAGAGAATTTGTGAAAGAAGCTGGACTCGGTGGGAAAGGTAATCTGCCTATGGCTGACACCCCTGTTATTACGAAGACTGAACCCTGGGATGGTAAAGATGGACAAATCATTGAAGAAGATGAGTTCTCACTTGAAGAACTTATGGGGGATGACACTGGAGGCAAGGATGAATTATAGTTCATATTATAATTTAGAAAATGAGAATTGAGTTTCAAAAAAGTTTTGGTGAACAAGTCTGTGTATTGCCTTAAAACATTGACATTTGACCATGATCCGATGTATCCGTCTCCTTGAAGAAAATCCGACTGCCTTGTTCTATTTGTCACGTCTCATTTCAGTTTGTTACTCCCCTACACTGATATCTCAGAACTTGGTTCATGTTGAATATATAACACGTTTCACTTATTTTTTGTCGTTTAGCCCCTGTTTAGTACATTTTTAGATCAGATTTTTAGCAAGTTGTTAAAATTTGATGAAAGTTGTGAATCTCATAAAATGTGTAGTTACAATTAATTGTGTTTCGATTTCGGATTGAAATCTGATTTTAATCTACACCGTTTGACTTAATATTTTCAATTCAGCACCTGACTACCTGGAAAAAACTTGGAGCCTGAAGAGTTGAAATTTGAGAACGTAAAGGAAATTTTGATGGGAGATGATTACATTTCACACTGGTCTATTATATATCCTTTCTTGTCCAATAAAAACCCATAATATGGACTCCAAGATAAACACGACGGCATGATTATCACGGAGAAGTTGTAACTACACAGGTCAGTAAACTCCATCAGATGCCGAAGTTAAACCCACATGGGCTAAAATGGGGCCAATTTACTCGTAATGTGTTCGTTTGTAGCTACAAACTCGAAAACTAACCTCTTTCATAGTCATAATGTTCTGTGTCAAAGGGAGCACAATCCTATATAAGAACTACAAAAGCGCTCCAAAATTTACACCCCTATCTACTGTGTAAGTTTAACTTTGGTGGGGGTGGGGTAGTTAGTACCCTGTAGCATGTACCCATAAGAACAGCATGGCATTAGACCTAAAACTAATTGTATAGTCGTAGCTTTTATCCCTTGCTAAAAGTTCTGTTTGACTGCTTCTCAGAGTGACTTCCTACCATAGTTGATGGAGCTCTTAAATCTTCTCAAGTCCACGAAGTCAGACTTAGCCTGGTAATTCTTCTTGTACTCGTTTTCCCATTAATTTGAATTATTTATTCTTTGTAGGCATTCTTTTCTCAAAGGAGAATCTGTAAATATGGCTCTGATGAAGTCTTCCACCTGCAAAGAAGAGCGAGTAAATATCACGAATTGATGCTATGTAACATGGACATCAGATTTAGAGGGGAAAACGAGGAAGAAGAACATATGGCTGCATTGGCCTTTTCTGTTTTTACATTCTTTTCATTAAGAGGGTGTTGTCTCCACCCATTACAAATGGAATGTTGTTGCCTTGTACGGAATCAGAAAGCAGTTCAAGTTCAAATGACTTTTCATACCTCTGACAGTGTAAAATTGCATTCGACAAGTTCACCGCTTTCCCAGGCAGTAGTGATGGACTTCAAAGGCATGTCCAAAAGTTCTAATGAAAGCGTGGAGAAAATAAAGGTCACTAACAAATTTAGATAATCTAATTCAAGAGTGAGATCTAAAATATGACGAGAAAAGATACCTGCCAGTTTGCGCAACTTCCGCAGGGATGGTATAAAATTAGCAAGAGTGTCTCTCTTGGCCTCCTGTGGTTTCCCTCTCCCACCAACAATGAACAGGGACTCTACTAAAGATGACAGATGCTCAAACAGCAAATGGATCAGTGTTTGAAGCTGCAGTCCAAAAAGGGATAAAATATGCATTAGCTTAGATCGTTGCAAACTCGGAACTTCTATTTGACACAGATTCGTGCACTGCACCTGCAATGTTTCTGCTGCTGCCATATCATCTAACAGAAGTATGTCTTTTGCAATTCTTGAAAAGACAGCCTCCAGAACCATGCTCATACTCTTCTCATAAATATATGATAATAACAGAGGCTCCCAGATGATGCGTACTTTCTCGATTATGAAAGCAACCTGATCATGAACTCAGGCAGGCTTCTTAGACAGTGTAGACACCCCCAACCCCAAAATTAAAACAATACACAAATATAAACAGAGAGAGAGAGAGGGGGGGGGGGGTGGGGGGGGGGGGGGGGGGGACAGGTGGAGCCTTTTTGGTATGAAAAACTATGATGATAGTCTTGGTCAGATCATGAAGGGTGTAAATTTCAGAATGTGATGAGATAAGGCAGTCTTTGCTACTCAATCAACGATCACCAAACCTATTTTTCTCAATGTAAAGGTGCACAAATCATTTAAAAAATATACCTGTTCAATACTAAACTTAGCAGACTCGAACTGTTTTATCTGGTGGGTATTTTGAAATCCATCAGCCCCATCAATAGCCTTGTCAGAAACAAAGTTACAGCATAATTAATTTACAAAACATTTTAGCTTTGAAAGTTCTAAAAGGCATATGGTCATGAACACTGGGCAAGAAAACATTAGACAGCAAAATAGCATCATTTTCCTAGTAAGGTACTAAAGGTGGGAGAGACATAAATGCAAAAATTATGCATACATACACCACTTTTCCTCTACAAGTTACATTATATTACATATGCAAGTGATATTATGACCTCAAAAATTACATGCACTGTGGTAAACAAGCATATCTTAAGATTGCCGTAAAGATTCCCTCTAATCCTTCAATACTCTTAATTGATCTTTAATCAAGTATTATGTTTCATTCAACTGTACTAACTCTTTTCCACATGTACATAAGGTTTCTTCATATTCATAGAAATCAATTTTTCATAATTGAGTGTCATGAAGTGTTCAGTATTATCCTAGAAGTGCTCGATCCATGTCCAAATTTCTGGCTCTTGTTTGTAAGGGTCAAAGAAGTGTTTCACATGTCAGGGAGGATCTGAAGAGTGTTGTATCTGAAACATGTCCAACATGGGACGTGTAGCCTTATTGAGAGAGTGCTTCTCAGGAAAAGAGATGCTTAGAAGATACAGTAAAGGACGCCACATGCATTTTTCTGTTCGGCAAATATACCTCTTTCAAGTTATATATGACAAGCTGAATTTGTCTCTGCAATACTTCTTCAGCCATCAACTGAAATCTTGGAGCCAGATCAATAAATACAGCAAGGTCCTTGACAAAACTGGGAAAGTATGGGCGAAACTGCAACATTAAAGATAATATGATAAGCAGTAGCCAAAAAATATTAAAAGAAAGGTGACATCACACATATATAACCAAAAAAAAAAAAAAAACTGCTTTTACAAATGAAAAATGAGTCTACATTTACAATATCTGTGGATCCACTGCATCATATATATCTATTGCCATTAAAAAATGTTAAAGAAAACCAAGCAACCTTAGACATTCAGCCTCTATCGTTCTGAAACTAGGTATTTCATATAGATAGTGTAGAAGCAATTTAGTTTAGAAAAAATAAAACCCATCTATGCATACCTCAAATGCAAGCCCAAGAATCTCCTCAGAAAGGCAGAGACAGTCATTGTGAATGAGCACAGCGGCCTGGTTAATGGAATCAAGTTGCCTCTCAAGCTTCATAGTCCAAAGAAAATATCAGAACAATCATTGCATCGTTCAAATACAAGTTGTTAAAATTTTCAAAATGTAATCATATTTACAGTTCCCTACTGCGATTGTCAGCGGATGAATAGCAAGATCATAAACCTAATGCAATTGCAGCCTCGAAGATATTTTAAGTTTACTAAACTCTATTATTTTTTATTTTTGGCGGCGTTTGGAGACTTCCAAATGACTTTCTGCACTAACCTTCACAGGTATAACAGCTTCATAAAGAACTAGAGCATTTCTAGCAGCATGATAGAAT
This sequence comes from Fraxinus platypoda, assembly GCA_903798405.1. Taxonomy (NCBI): domain Eukaryota; kingdom Viridiplantae; phylum Streptophyta; class Magnoliopsida; order Lamiales; family Oleaceae; genus Fraxinus; species Fraxinus platypoda. Next base: position 1,631 of record CAIGRT010174272.1, on the reverse strand, counting down.
TCCAACCCCACTGTCGGAGGTAACAAGCAGACATCCTGCATGAAGCACAAAAAAGTTGCAATGGCATTCTAGAAAATACACGTGTTTATGGATGTAAAAACTGGAAAGTAACCAAAGCCCATATACCCCTCCCTCAACAATAATATACTGATGCAGCAACTATAGCATGTAGCCATACAAGTACAGTGATATTTAGTTTTTTCTCTCACCAGTGGGTAGATATCTCTATGATTGATTTTATGTAGGCACAACTTTTAAAAGCTGATATCATATAAACCAAAGTGAAAAGATTATTTTTTGTTTCTTCACTGCTTCATTAATCAAGTGAACAGTTATGCAAAGTTCAGGTAATGCAGCCTCCCATTAGAATAACCTGATATTAGAATGACACAAAAATTAACTTTAATATAAAAATATAATTACATTCGAGTCACCAACAAAACATTTTAGTGTCCAATAACACCTTAGGAAGTCAAGTTGAGGAAGTATACTCTGGTTTCTATTTAGTTTTTCCATGCATCTTGTCAGCATATGTTCCAGCACCATAAGATGCTATGCTCGACTTCAAATAGTCCTTTCCTTTTCTTAGAAAACCGTGGGAAGAATGACTTTTAGATTTACTTACTGCCAACAGAATTGGTTCAATCAGCTTGGATTTTCAAGGTGGTCAGTGCAGTTAGGTTCTGATTCTCTTAAAAATCAGCTTTTGATGTAAATCAGGCTATGATGGAATCTGATTTAAATGGCACCAAATACCAAGCTCAGTATTAATAAATAGCTTTCTCCTAAAACAATCTCTCACAGGCCACAACTGAACTGTCTTTAGCAATTCTTTTATAATAGATCAGCTTATTGAAGTACTACCTTTACATTGTATTATAAACATTTGACATTACATTTACAATTTTTCAGTCAATTATTCATTTGGGAAAGCAAAAGGAAGAATGTATCAGTTCATTAGAGGTAATTCACATCGAGTAATAAACCCAGCCTTCAAAAGGTTACGGTAGCATCATTAAACATGAACAGACGAGAACTAAACAGAAATATATCATTATTTTGTCTAAAGAGCCATAATATAGACAGTTAACAGCCGGATGTTTTGCCTAACACCATAGGAAAAATCATATTTTCATTCTCTGGGTAAATGCTAAACTAAGCTGACATGTCAGGACCTATTTCATATTACTAAATTTTCAGAAGTTAATACAACAACAAACTAGGTCTTATTGGAATAAACTTGGGGTTGACTACATGATTCCTTCTGTTACAATCTTAATTTTTTATTTGATATATTATCTATTATAATTTTTCTAGCTTATCTTAATTAAATAAGTCAATAGTGGTTAAATTAGTTGTCCACTATTTAAGTTTTCAGTATAAAATGCACGTGCTCTACATTTCAGGATAGTTTACACAATTTCTCTATTTAGGGAACTAGAAGCAATGAATGGATGTGCATTGTTTAAGAATAAAATAAAGATCTCTTGTTGATCTTTTGAGAGGTTAGATTAGGGGTGGGCGCGGGTCGGTTCGGTTCGGTTCGGTTTTTTTCGGTTCCAGAAATTTTCGGGTATTTAGTAAATGGAACCGTCGGTTCCAAATATATTTCTGGAACCGTTCGGCTTCGG
>CAIGRT010174262.1:0-20219 GCA_903798405.1 Fraxinus platypoda | reverse complement strand
ATGTTAATTGGGCCAGAATTTTGGAGAAGCCCAATTATCAAAATTGTCTAATTAATTTTGGGAAAGAATAATGAAAAGCTCAATTGCCCAATTAATTTTTTTTAACGAGTAATCGGTTTGGGGCGGGGCACCGTAGCTAAATACTATACCCGCCCCGCCCCGCCCCGCCCCGAACCGAATTGAACCGGATCATTAAAATCAATATCATAACCACCATATTGCACTATCGGTTCGATTTTTTTCGCCCTATTCGTTTCGGTTAACCGCGATTTTCGATTTTAAGAGTTCGAATTGCCATCCCTATCAAACATGCTATCAAGATTTTTACTTTTTTCCTTTTTATTGTTTTATTGGATTAGGAATTTAAGGTTATCTTTAGCCCATGGGTTACATTTTTCAAAATTCATTTTTAACCACACATTCTCTCATAAAATATATGTTACAGGTAAATTCAAAACTTTTTCTTATTTTATTATCATTCGTTCTCCAAAAAATCATTATTTCAAAACACATTTCTCCCAAAAATCTCATTTTAATGAAGTCCAAATAGGGGCATCGTATTTTCAAAAAGGGAAGAAATCGTTTACATCTCTTTGAATGTAAAATTAGAACATAATTGTTTTATTTTATTTTAATTTTTTTTTATTTTGAGAGTCTCTTTTAAAATTGTTGAAAATGCGTTTGATTTGTCTTTCTAATAAATTGTTTCTAAAAACAGAAAACTAGAAAATCGTTTGGTTTGAAAATTTGAGAAATTGTTATATGATACTTTATCCCATAAATTTGATTATTGGGTAAAATAGAAAAATTTTATGCCAGTATATTATCAGGTGTATATATATGTTGGCAAAGCACATGAAATAAAAAAGTAAAATTAATAACGTAGAAAATGTAAAAATTATAAGGAGATAATTTGAAGAGAGGGTGAATTTAAAAATAAGTTATTTTGGAATTAATTTGGAGTTAATAAAATAAAATTAGGCACAATATTAATTTTACGAACCAACCTTGATCATACTCTTCTAGACCAAGAGATATCAAAAACTAAAATAGCAAACTAAAACTCGAAAATAATTGAAAAATAATTTTGACATAATTTGAGGAGAGAATGAATTTAAAAATCAGTTTTTTTGGAATTAATTTGGATTGAAAAAATAAATAAAACTAGGAGGATCATATTTATAGATTCAATGTACTATTCTAAATGGTTGCATCTTTTGACAGATTCAAATTTGGTTATTAGATCACACAATTTCAAATCAAAATATGATCTAGTGATCTAGATTGCACTATTTTCAAAGGTCATGACTCTTCATTATGGACCATTATACTTAAAGACTTGCACCTACGATCATTACATCTATTGAAGACTTATTCCAATTTATACTTGTTAATCATAATTAACCTATAAATTTCAACAATCCATCACATGAATAGAATAAGTCAACCTAATACAAAGAACACTAAGAAAAGTATCATATGAAAGATTACATATTATGATATGTAGCTTTTAATTTGAACCTCCCTTATTGAATTATATCTAACTCACTTGGCTAATCAGTTATCACGAAGTTTTGAACTGTTAATCGTTATTGCAACTCCTTATAACAGATATAACATATTATCTCTCGTGTCAATTTTGGTCCTGAATTCTCTTGGAACAAGTTCTATGGAGAATCCACCTAAGTAAATTCTCAAAAAAACCGACAAAGTTCGCACTTATACATCCGATGTTCTGTAAAGAGTGTCTTTAATACTCCACTTGTACAAAATATCGTCATTAAAAATAAAGTGTATCCCCAACAATCTGTGTAGGTAACAGTTATCATAGACATGGGGAGGCGTTAAGCTCCCAAGTGCTTCTTATCGAGTCATTCATAAGTAGTTTTCCTATTAAACATTATTCGTTACAATCCTTGGTAGCAAGTTAGGTTTCCATTTAGATGACACTTTAGATTTGGACTTTAAACCCATTTTCTTCAATGCACGGTGTACTTGATCTCTTACTATACCTTTGGTAAGCGAATTCCACATATTCTCCTTTGAATATTTCACATTATTGATGAAGATTACACCATTTGAGATCTATTGTTTTATAGTATTATATCTACTAATTATTTATATAAAACAGTATGTATTATTCCATTCGTAACTAGTTATACAAGGATAAAACTACTTGTACACTTCAATGTGTACACCTTTGTTGACACCTCCAATGTATCAACAATTTAGTCATTAATTGAAAAATGTATTGTTAAGATCAATGTATCGAAATCTGACAACTCACATGAGTGTAAACCATTGTGTACATGTAGCATAACCCTTATTGCAATTCATTTGTATAATAAGCACACATTTTCACCAATTAAGAACCATAAAAAATTCCAAAGCCATCAAATCATGCTTCTTATTGCTTTAATTAAAGATCATCACTGACCTTCTAACACACAAGCTTGTCATAGGATTTCAAAAAAGAAAAAAAAAAAGAAAAGAAAAAAAAAAGAGTATGCTAAACTATTATTAGAATATCTAATAAATGTATAATGAATGATTGATTTGTCTTCCCATAAGGTCCATAACCGTTCAAGGTTAGGAACCATCACCTTATAGACATCATTGTATATTTTTTATACCAATTTTTGTACTATGCTTTACTAAATTTCCATACTTAATAGGAGATATTCGACAACTTATTATGAAGCAATAATACACCATAATTCTTGGGTTATTCTGAACTGAAGTTGAGAATGTAACTTACAGACAACAATGCTATATCCCATAAATTTTAGGTAGAACCAACTTAAGCATTCATCGACTATTAAAAGTTCATTTCTCTCATAAATTAACGATATTTGCTATTTAATTCTCAATATCACGTTCAAAGTATTTTCAAACACTTCCATTGTTTCAAGAAAGTTCGTCTACTTACGAGATAGACCATCATAGTCCATTTCATTTTATTGTCTTAAACTACTAGTAAAATTTTCAAAACATGTAAGTGATACTATTCACTTTACATGTTTAAAGATGGCACAAAACCGACTCAAGCAATCATATGAAAGTGGACCAAAATTTAACAAAAACATATTGCTGCATTGGCAGTGAACATAATTCAATTTGTCCATAGCCGCCCATTAAAAGACCAGCATGAAAGTGCACCCACTTTTAAATTAGGGAAATTTACACATCATGAATGATCTTTTAGGAAATGTAACAATTTTATCTTTAAATTTTTTTTTACCATAATTCATTCATATACTTTCAATGATGTAGCAAAACTTGTCATTTCATCCATTTTGACCATGAAATAATAGATTTGCCCCCATTTAAATAAACAAAAATAGAAAAAACAATAAAATAAGGAAAGTTGCAAAGAGAACCTCGTAACCTTTCAAAAGTACAAATAAATCTTACTTAAAATAATTAAATTACATATTAACTTACACACAAGAAAATTTAAAAAAGTAAACATCTCTTATTTTTACCTCAAGCTCATCCACCCCCACGCCACCCCAATCCACCCCACCAACACCATCACCACATTAGAAAAGTTTATTCAAAAAAATATAAAATAAATCTTTATCTTCCTCCCACTGGGTGGGTGGGTGGGTGGTGGCGGTGGGAAGAAGATGAAGCTTTTATTTCTTAATCTTTGTCACGAATAGTCCTTAATCTTTGTCTTTAGTGAGCGGATTGTGCCCTAATGTTTATTTCTTGATATGAACACCCTCAATCTATGTGTTTTGACACAAAATAGAACCTTAACTTTTGTAAAATTTACAAATGAATACAAAACCTTTATTGAATAATATTTAACTTAGCATATTAAATGTATCGTTGGTGACGCATATACTCGAGTTAGATATCAATTTTCATGACAATTCTATTTAAAATTCTTGTAATCTGAAATGGTTTTTGTGACATTTTTCATTAAAAATGTATAGTAAACAGTAGTTGTAATAACGATAAATTATTTTTTGATATAGCAAATATTCCAAATGTTCCTCTTTTTTCTATCAAAGTATAATTTTGTTCTTTAGTGCCTTTGAGAAGAATAATCCTCTTTGCAACTCGACGAAAAAATCATCCAGAAAATTATTGAACACTGGGTAACATATAATCAACTTAAAGCATCAATAAATAGTTGTAGCAATAATAAAAGGAGCAAAATTTGTAGCTTTATTCCAACTTCTTCCTTACACAATCCAAGGAAGAAAAGGCAAATAACAACGTGAATATTTATGCACTAAAAAGATAATTGCTGCAAATGGTCACTATCCTAAGGTGATGTTGCAAAATCAGGACCTAATGTTTGGATTTTTGGTATTTGGTAGTGTGAGAAGATAGCAATGGTGCAATGGGTGGCAATGTTGGAGGATGGAGGTGGTGGCCCACAATGTTTTCTTTGCATGGGATCGGTGTGATGCAAATTCCACCATCGATTTGGGGAATAAGACAATCGTCGACAGTTGTTTGGGAGATGAAGTATCTGTCGGTATTGAGCTGGGGTAATGTCCGCTTTGATGGATTGTTTGGTTTATTTTTACCTTTTTATGCCATCTTTTTCTTATTTTTTATTTTATTTTAATGTTATTTTTTTAAATCAAAATTAAGGGTACACTAGTCCATCTATTTTTAAAGTTCACTTTTAAAAGGAACAAAATGTAACGGAAAGGATTATTTGCAAAGCAAAATGTTGATTTGTGGACTCCAATGCCAAAACCCAAAAGTTAGGTCATGATTTCGCAACATACCATTTGCGCCAATTAGTCGTGATAAAAATCATTCTTCAATGGCAAATAAACGGTGAACCTTTATTTAAAATAATTGAGATATTAACTAAATTCTTCATATTTTAAATTATCATTCGATAAAAAATAAAGAATATATAATTCGTAAAAGAAATTATCAGTAATTTTATGTTACAATAAGACTAGTAGAATGTCATAGAATTATACAAGTCGCCGTTATTTATTTATCTTAATTTTTATTCAAGTATTTCATATTACAAAGCAATTACATACACTTAAATCATGAAAATTTAACCTCTTCTTTTATTCCTATTGACATGAATATAATGAAATATTTATTATACTAAAATACTATTAAAAAAAGATTCGAAATCACCAATTTAATTTTAATTTTTTGGGACATAGATGCAATTTTCACCAACTAAAACTAGGGGCATAATGGTCTTTTAAATAAAAAGGCTTTCAAAAATCTGATACTCACAATTATGAAATTTCATAAATATTGTAATACATAAGTAAAAACTTAACAGATTACAGTCACATACCAAAATTTATGAATTATAGTCACGTTCTAAATCACTAATCTCACAAATTTATAGTCACGTTCCACATAATTTATGGGTAACTATCACATATAAAGGGTGTGTTTGAGCCCTATTATTTGAGAAAATATATTTTGTAATAGTGATTTTTTGGGGAATGTGTTGTTAAAAAGATAAAAAAAAATTGAATTTACGTGTAAAATTATGTTATTAGAAAAATATGTATTTGAAAATGAGAAAAACGATTTTTTTATAAAATTGGGCTAAAAGAGGGACTTCAAGTCACAAATCCAACAATTAATAAGTCATAAATCATTCATTAGTCACAATTATATTTAATCAAACCCCTCTTCAACCCCTTCTGTCACACAGCAAGCTCCAAATTTGAGATCCATTAATAGTCGGTGCCAAAAAATGGGCAAATTTTTACGTGTCTCGAAACTCAAACACTACAAATTAATGGAAAACAACGCTGAATGATTGTATAATTTTACGGGTGTATAGAACTGGGAAAATTAGAAATCAATTGAAAAGATTGGTAAAGGAGGAAGACCAAAAGGCCGGCAATGAAGTGAATGAAATTTCAAGAACGACGTAGTTTATCAAACTAGGTCATAATAATTATAGTAACATTTAGAAAATTTTACTCCGATTTTGTTTCTAAACCACTTCAAATGCATTTTCTTCAATTGCATAGATCTCCCTCCCTCCCTCCCTCCCTCTCACACAGACACACACACACCCCTAAAACTTCTGAGGCGGTGAGACAGGCATTGGTGGTGGACGAAGTTGGTTTTGTCCAAAAATCAATGACCACATGTATAAAGATTTGATTTTTGGGGGGAAATTGAGGAGAATCGGAGATGGAGACATGTAGTGTGGTGGATGTAGATGTGCTGAATATGCCTAATTTTTTAATTTTTATTAAAAAAAATTATAAATACCTGATTTTTAAATTGAAACTTAAAAATAGAAATTGAGATAAATTTTTCGACAAAAAATATACACTAAGGCCATTTGCACACAAAAAATAAAATAAATTATGGACCATTTTTGCAAAATACCCAACAAATTTTACATGCCATGTGATTATTTCTCTTTTTTCCAACAGGACAACCAACCTAAACTAAAAAACAAAAATGAAAGATTTTATCCCATGTTTTTAAACAAGCGAAGACCAATATCCAGCTCAAACAGTTAACAGCAAACTCTTATCAAATCATTAATTCAGGTAGAGCCTCGCCGGAGTATAAGGGTGAAACTTAAGAAAAAAATTAGCGAAAAGTTCATGTTTAAATAAGTAAAAATAAATAAATGTTGGGAAAATCATCGCCCTACCACACAATGGGTTGGAGAAGAAAACAAATAATACAATCACTTACACGTGAATAGGTTGGAGAAAAACCAGAAAACAAGTGATGAAGAATTTCAAAGAACCGGAAACAAGTGATCAACAACTTCAAAAAAGAATCAATAAGGCTCGAATACGATATCGCTGTCCTCAAACGATATTTGCCCATTCTCGATGAATTTGGTGCTTAAAGGGTTTCTCGGCAAATGGTTTGCCAGATTTAAACAAGCTTTGTAATAGAAAAACACTTAAAACACTTGTATTTTCTACCAAAACTTAAGAACAGGAGATTTTTAATATGAAAGAAAAATCTAAACTCTTTGATTTGGAATGAGGATTTTATCTCAATATTGGTTTCAATAATGTTCCAATTATTACTTGTGTTGATTATGAGACATCTGTATATAAGTCTCAACCAACACAAATGGCACCAAAAAACCTGTGAAATGTTCGCAACTTTTCATAAAAAACCATCAAAATATTCAAACAGAAATTCTGTCAAACGGCCCTTTTTTCTTTATATGCGGCCACATAGAACAATTCTTTGCGGTCGCATAGAAGAAACAGATGTCGGGGTTGGAATCCCTGCACGGGTGTATGCGACCGCATACCCTTTGATCTATGCAGTCGCATAGATCAAAGTTATGGCTATCAATTTCATTTTTTTCATTCCAATTCCAAATTTATTAATTTTGAACAACAATCCTCAACTTGTTCAAAATTTAATAAAATCTNACGGGTGTATGCGACCGCATACCCTTTGATCTATGCAGTCGCATAGATCAAAGTTATGGCTATCAATTTCATTTTTTTCATTCCAATTCCAAATTTATTAATTTTGAACAACAATCCTCAACTTGTTCAAAATTTAATAAAATCTCATATTCAAAATATACAATACTTATGCATAAGGATTAGATATCTTTCGATTTGAATCTAACCATAGTGTAATTCAAACAAAGTAAAGTCGGAATTAAAGGTAGCACGAAAGCTTTGAATCAATTATTCCATATGACAATACCGGTAAGAACACACACAAGTATTACGTGTTCTCAAGTTCATCAAACTCGTTTAGCGCTAATATGGCATTGCACTTATCCTTTTCGACAAATTTTTAAGAGAGAAACGCTAACTCTCTATTGAGACGGCACCACCTCGAAGTTTATCTTAGGTGAAGTTCTTCCAATATCTTTGTTACTTTTAGAGATACTTGTACCCCGTATTGAATTTCATTAAGAGCTTAAAACCCAACCATCACTTCAGTAACAACCAGCATTATATACTTAGGATAAAGTTAATTGCGGATTTTATAATGCTGAAACTATACACACATTGGATGACTTGTTGTTACCCTTTGAACCTGTGAATTACTTTGTTAAGTAATGACAGGTAGGGTTGCCATCATTAGTGGATATTTAGATTTAAGAGTTTCAACCATACTCGAAGTAGATATTACTAAATTTCTATTTAGAGATTTAAATAAAGCACCCGCTATGTTCTCTATAATTTAGGAAATTATTCTATTCTTGATTAATTTTCTTATGTATTCATGTCCTAGACTCGTGTCTAAATTGTCCATTACAGATGACTCAATATCTCATCAAATATAGCTAGCCAACGATTGATTCATTTGATAGATACAAATTGTCACCATCTTCTCACAAAGCCACATGCTTCTCACTAGCTTTATGTAAAGCTTTATCAATTTCCAATGACGGTTGGAGGATTTCTATTAAACACTACACAAGTCAATCATATTTACTAGTAGATTTCAGAATCATGGGTATTCAATATTTTATTGAACATCATAATGCATTTCAACTTTATGAATATTCTTCAAATTATTTAGTTGTTTTTTTGCATATCTAAACAAACGTCATAATTGGCTTTCAACCCATCACATCCTCTTTAGACTTAGTGTATATCTCATCCTTATGAGGGCTCTCTACCTTTTTTTCATAATAGACTTTCTTCTATGACTATGAGGTATAGGAAAATGTAACTTTTAAACTAAGTTACTCATACAATTCCTTAATTAGGAATACATAAGTAATCTAGTAAAGATGCATCTACAAGTTTTGAACGTTCTCATATAAGTTCACAAACATTAATATTAACCCCCCACATTTTGGGTTATACTTAAACTTAAATTCCATCAACTCTTTCATAGTTCAATTCATTATCAAATAGATAATGTTCATATCAAATGCTTCGTAAAAGTTTAAGTACTTTCAAAATAGTTGTCGTCAATCCACAATATATTTCAATTGCACACAATGTACTACAAATCAACTACATTTAATTTGATCACAATTTGATCAAGGTCATCACATAGATCAACACTGTTTTTCTAAGCATAAACCAACTTAATTGGTTTCACGCATTGTAGTATAGTACAATGAAGAGTGCTAAGTATCTTGATTTACAAGAATTGCAATTTTTCAAAACATATTGAATTTATCAATCTTTTTGATATTTCACAAAATGGTATTATGTTATGTCAAATCATGGGTATCAATTCACCATAAACTCTTATGCAAATATAATTTTGCATAAATCATCTCATTTAATTTTATCAAATTAACTGAGGCTATCATCAAAGTTAACAAGGCATGAAATCAACCAACTAATTTATCATATCATTTTCATTTCGAAAAATAATCAAACCAAGAGTCTTGATTTTCCACCACTTGATTAGGTATCAATTTCATCACGATCAAGGTGACGGAATATCAACTTATATTCCCAACATTTATACATTCATTGTATAAGTTTATTCCATCTTAGTCAATATATACTATGACTAGGAATGTCAATGTCTCGTGAAAAGCCCATGCACTTTCATATAAGAAACAATCAATTCTATATTGACAAGTTAACATTCTTTAGACCCCTTGTCGCCAAAATCGATTTTAAAAATACATTTAGACAATGAAGATGCTCCACTTTATAATTGCCTTAAAAGCACACATGTTCTTTCAATTCCAAGTTATCAATCAACAACCAAAACGTAAAATGAAAAGTTGTGCTTTTCAAAGACATGCTTGATTTCCCAAAGAACACAACGTATACCAGTTTAAAGTTTATTTAATACAACTTATATAAATTATTTAATCAGAATGAATGGTATCTCTAACCAAATCATCGTGCACTAAATAAACGGAAGTCAATGCATGTACCAACAGATATACATGTTGTTTGATAAAGAAAAATATATCACACACATGGTTGCTGCACATAATTCATATTAAAACTCATATGACTTCTTTCTCAAAGTCACGTACTTTCAACTATATTAAACACATTTGCATGTACCGGTTCATAAAAATGAATTATGAACAAATGAAAATAAATTCATAATTATAAACATGCAATTATATCTCATAAAAACTATTGAATAAAATCCACATATGTACCACAATATACGTATTCCAATAGTTTTCGAAAATGGTGATCTCTTAAAATAATGATCCATAAGTAAGAAATTCTATGTATTCTTGATGATCATGAAACCCACACTTATTGTCACCAAATATTATCAAACATTTTCATCTATATTCATCTACATACATATATATATATTATTTATTTACTTATTTATTTTACTGCATTGTGAAACCATGCTTCATAAATAAATGATCATGGAAATAAACATGCATTATGCACAGATTTTATCAACATATTTAAAGTCACAAGTCATATTAAATACCCTTATTTGCAATTTATAAACACTTAAATTGCAGTATAATAATTTAAGAATATTCTTTCATATCAAAAGCTATCATCAATAACTTTCTTCAAATTAAGTCTAAAAACAATCTTTGACTAAAGCATGTATCTTTAAGTCATTTCATATCATTAATGCACAATATAATAAGAATTTACATAGATCCACCGTGCACAAAACTTCAATATAGATATGTACGATGGTTTGCTTGTCCACAAAGCAATATGAAATGAATTCAAACATAAATGAATGATTCCATGTTATAGAATCACTATCTATTATGTGCATTTAATCATTACAATACACAAATTCATTACCCATGAACATAAATATTATTTTAACGCCTCATTTAACAAATTGATGAAACATGAATTTTCCTAACTCAAATATTGTAATAGAACATTTTTACCATATTCATGAATCATGATACATTAAAGTATGATTTCAATGTATTCATGCAATATCATGATCCTTATTTCAAATATTATTTAATTTACACACAAAATCTTCATTAACATATTTTCTTTATTTGATTTCATGTATGCTTTATAATGCATAGATTCCAATACATGATACTCTATGTATGTATCTCAACTTCAACAGAATATTTTTTTGCACAATAAACAAAAATTCATCTTAAGAATATTGGAAATATCATACCAATAATGTGTATATTATGTTCATATCAATACGTACCATTTATACTCATGAAATTGAAAGTAGAATTCGACTTACCGAAATATATCGTTTGAGATTGTTGGGAAAGTCATCGCTCTTGCACATAATGGGTTGGAGAAGAAATCAAATAATACAATCACTTCCACATGAATGAGTAGGAGAAAAACCAGAAAACAAGTGATGAAGAACGTCAAAGAACCGAAAACAAGTGATCAACAACTTCAAAGAAGAATTAATAAGGCTCGAATACAATATCGCTGTCCTCAAACGATATTTGCCCCCTCTAGATGAATTTGGTGCTTAAAGGGTTTCCCGACAAATGGTTTGCAGAATTTAAACAAGTATTGTAATAGAAAAAAGTTTAAACACTAGTGTTTTCTACCAAAACTTAAGAACATAAAGGGGATTTTTAATATAAAAGAAGAATCTAAATTCTTCGATTTGGATTGAGGATTTTATCTCAATATTGGTTTCAATAATGTTCCAATTATTACTTGTGTTGATTATGAGACATCTATATATAAGTCTCAACCAACACATACCAAATGGCACCAAAAAATCTGTGAAAAGTTCGCAACTTTTCATAAAAAACTTCTAAAATATTCAAACTGAAATTCTGTCCAACGACTCTTTTTCTTTCAATGCAATCGCATAGAACAATTCCTTGCGGTCGCATAGAAGAAACAAATGTCGGGGCTGTAATCCCTGCACGGGTGTATGCGACCGCATACCCTTTGATCTATGCGTTCGCATAGATCAAAGTTCTGGCTACCAACTTTATTTTTTTATTCTAATTCCAAGTTTATTAATTTTGAACAACAATTACAACAATAAATATAAATAAAAAAAAAAGAAAACGGAAAAAGGAATAAACAAACAAAACGAGGAAAAATAAATCTTGCAAACAAGAGATACAAAATAATAAGCAGTGGCAAAATGAATCCACACATAAAATATGAAAAAGGCAGCCTTCCTTCTTCCCAATCTGCACAAGTTATTTATTAAGCTCTTATCATTTCTACGTATGCTACATACACTTGTGACCTGTTCCATAATAATGTAGAAATTAAGCTAAAATCTTCATTTATTTTGGGTGCTTGCTTTGACGTTCATTATCCCGTACATACCTCCCTCCTTCAGATATTCCACATACCTTGAGAATTCCGGCTTTGCAGTTGCCTTCTTTCTTCGCCGGCCGGATTCTACAAAAATACTGAAAAACGGATGAATTTTGCTTACCCTTTTAACCTGCTCCGCCGCTGCAGGAGTCAAGTTTTTCGGCGATGCATTAAAAATCTTAGCCGGCAAGGTTCTGGATTTGCTCAATTTAGGCACCAAAGGATCGGTAGGGGGCTCCGTCTCATCGGTTAATTGCTCGTAGCCCTGGCGGCCTTTTCGTGTACTCAGAGCCCTAAACATGGCGAGTAGAGATTGGAATTTTAGTCGATATCTGGGGTTTGTTTGTAGTTGCAGTGCTTGGAAGAATTTCTAAGGCCATGAAAGCTATATGTAGTTGTTATCAGGTTGGATTTTTGAGTGCTAAAGTCAAAAAGCTGTTATCAGGTTGGATTGAATGAAATGAGAATAGTCGTGTTGTATCCTTAATACATTTCTAAAATTTATTCAATACACAATGATCAAATTATTATTTAGGATCTGTTTGGGCCCTATTTTTTAGGTAAATACATTTTGAAATAGTAGATTGACGAAGAATGTGTGGTTAAAAATAAGCCCTTGTTTGAGGTGGAAAATGAATTTTTTGACCCTTTTTTTTAAAAGAAGTGAGTCCCTCTGTGAGACAAAATTGTCAAAAAAGACGGCTGATCCCTGTTGCAACGGTAAGAATTGGCATTATAATGGGAAACAAACAGGGACTAAATGAGAAGTTTTTGGATTGCGTGTAATATTATTTTATTGAAAAATACATGATTGAAAAGAAAATAGAGAGATGTATTTTAAAAAAATAAGGACCAAACAATGTCTTATTAAACACACAATTCAAAACACGCGACTTGGTTGGCTTCAAACGTTACAATTTAATCCACATAGCTTGGTGCTGCGTCGTCAATGAAAGCAGTGTTAAATTGAAATTTTGTTAGTTGACTTTTTAGTGCAAAATCTAACTTTTCATCATTGTGAGAGGTTGCGTATCAAATAAACTGGCATTATTATAATAAAAATAATAATTAAAAGCCGTGAACATTTAGGATTGAATGCGACATTTTAAAACTAGGTTTACAAGTTGCAAATATTTTAAAAATTAGGATAAAATTCATAAATATTTTGCGTGTCGAGATTATTATTACAAAACATAAATTACTATTAAACGAGCGCAGACATTGCAGGTACTTCTCACTAATAATAAGCTATTCAAAGTACTCGAAAATTTATGTAGGAAAATGTCAGAAGAATCTGGATAGATTCTTTGATAAAAGACAATGTAACGGAATGTGATTGGATGGAAAAACTGATTGTGTTTTAAATAATCCAATGATAAAATGTTATGTAACATTATGTCAACTATTATGTCACCGTAGTATGATTCATGTTATGTGTTGATGAAACACATGAGAATGAATGTGGAGCATGTCTTTCAATAGTAATAAGTTAATATATCATTGTACAAAAATTGGTTAATCAACAAAAAAATTGAAATATTCATTTACCAAAAAAAATTATTGATTATAATAAAATAAAATGACAAGAGTACGTATCATGTAGCACGTAAAGGCAATTTGGTAATACAACTACTAACCAATCTCTTAAATTACAAAAACTAATTTCTTGTGTTCAATCGGTCAATGGTCAATGGTGGAGGCTGATGACTCATATTTGAAACATTCAAGAAATCTTTTTTTTTTTTTTTAATTAATTTCTTGATCACGCGAAACCAAAGTCAAGTCAGAAAAGGGTTTCATTAATTAACCAATGAGATAATGAGACTATAAAAAATAAAATTAATTAACACAAGAAACTTCTCAATCAAATTATGTTTATGTTGAATAAAAATTGAATTTGACTGATGACTTTAAATCAAAAATCAAAGTTATCATCAACCTTACCAAAAATTAAAAAAAGGCAGCAAGGAAATGAATAACAAACACAAATGAAAAAAAGAATGTCAAATTAATATCAAGAGAAATGGATGCAATGTCGAAGCAAGGTTGAACTTAAAGTCGAATTTGCTCCGCAATAGTGCATATGGATAATGGTAATCAAATCTCAATATACAACGAAAATCTTCTTATTTGTGTTAGTAGAACTCTAAAACACAAGAATCAACGAACCAAAATTAGGTTATTGTACTCATTTTGAATGAAATGGAAAACAACTTTTATGCAAAGTTTTGACTAAAAAAAAAAATGGAATTTTATGTTATGCTACGATTGCATATCATTGGGATGATCAAATGGATGTCCCAAGGGTCTTATTTATAGATGAGGAAAAATTGTGAGCGAAGTGCCGCACCTAAAACCTCATCAACATTTGCCAAAGATCGCAGCTTTTGCTGTCGCTAATCTGTCGCTCGAGTGTCAGAAACAGAGACTCCATCGCTTGTCAAGCGACGGAGTTAGATAAATAATCGGTCAATTTCATCTCTTTTTCCTTCCAACTTTAGACCATAATTTTTCATTCACCTGAAATTGGTTTAGAGATTTCAATTATACCACAACGATCTACTCAGCGAGTAGAATAAGTTAATCTATTTATTTTCATAATCTGACTAGAAGACAGTAGATATCAACGGTATAATCGGTATCCTTTCGAGAACCATTCAATTGTTCATAAAAGAAGTCAAACCTAGACAAAAAATTTGCCAAGTCGCACCTTGACTCAAATTTTTTTGCCGCTCGAGTCTCTAGATATTAGCCTCACAGTGGCAGATCAACGTGGTGTCGTGTGAGGTCCATGGATCCTATAGGATTTCTGATTTTTTTCATTTTTTTTTTTCACTTTTCTTCAAGAAATGTGCACGACTTTTTCTTAGGAAGTCCATATTCAAAATCAACAGTTGATTTATTTCCTTCCAATTATATAAGGTTCGTCAATTCCATTAAAATCTAACGTCTGGTCACTACTCAACTCGACCACGTCACGGTCGACCACAAATATTTAACTACCAGATCACCTCTATTCTCATCCCAAGTCTCAACCCACAATGAAAAACATCCGACTCTGCCCTTGTGTGATTATGAAAGTTAGACAAGACGCAAATTATCGTAGACAACAGAAACAAAGTAACTACATAACTAAATATATAGAACATGCTAGAGAAATAAATGCCTGCCCTCTATTTTTACATTATTTTCATTAAGAATCTTCTAAATAGTTAATATGGATTTCACGGCATAAAGAAAAATTAACAGTATACAATCATTTGAATAACGTTTTCACCGGCTTATTTTCAAAACAACCTTTAAACCTTAGGTTGTTTTCCATTTTTCACAGAATAGCAACGCATAGTTTTTAAGCACAAGAAAATTACAAATGGAATGTGTAAATTGGTTCTGATTGAGCCTTTTTACCAAATCTACATGCTTGAAAAGACTTGAAGTGAATCAATGCCTCAAGCCATCCACAATGTAGGCAGCATACAGATCCCTGCAATCACAGCCATACAACCATGCAACAAATTAACACAAGGAAAATTGCTCAAGAGTAGCCTACAAATCTATGATATTTCTATATCTAAGAATTTCGGGTGACTGACTCACATGGAGTACTTGATAGCATCGATTGCTGCTTCAGGAGGCAGAAAGTCTTCCACAACAACCGTCTTGTTCTCGTTCTTTTTGTCTATTCAGAATAAGTAAAGGATGTAGAACAAACACAAACAGAATACGTACATGGACGATATATTGTAGCCGGATCCAGATATTATCCAAAGGCTGAACATGTCAGAGGAAATTGTTTGAAGGACGAAGTTGGAGAGAAAATGAAAGTGTTACTTTTCAAAATGATTTAATAGCCTTCTGTTCAATGATATTACAAGTATACCCGCAACTTCATCTTCTTCCTTCCTCCACCCACCTCCCCACCTCCGTCTCCCACTCTCCTCCGTCTCCCTCGTATTCCCTTTCTCCTACCCCTCTTTAGTAATTTATGTTCTTACTGGGACCATATGAACTCTCCTAGTTCCTACTTGATAGAAACCAGCTAGGGAGAGTCCTGATGTCCTAAGTGAAACTAAAAAGAGGGGAGGTAATGATGGAGGCAGGAGGGGCAGTCATGCAGGGGAGGCGGTGCAATGCAGTTGGAGAAGGTGAAGGGGGTAGGGTTCAAGGGCGGGGTGGATGTTATAGAATAGCAATGTTTTTTGTGTAGAAGAAGGCCTAATTTAATAAAAATAAAAATGACTTTTAGTGCAAAAGAAGGCTTAATATGAAAGTAGTCACATTTGACCTTCACCATTGAAGGTCCTTCAAAAAAATTGTCAGTATGTAACTACTCATGCAAAGACTGCATATTAGTTTTTGGAGGCCACAGGGCCTAACGGCGTGAGGGCTCTGATGATATTCTCGTTCTCGATGCAAAGCCCACTGATTCTGTGATTTGTCAGGGGACAGCTTTGCCTATGCCTTTTAAGACCTTCCTTACCTAATGTAATCTGAACTCCGAAATTTTTGTTTTCAACAAATTCATAGTTTTCAAACAGAATAGCATAAATCTGCAATTAGAAGTAATGCATGTTGATGGATACAGTCCTCAAAAAAGCGACGAATTTCAGCGAGGCGGTGTGGTGGAAGTTCCTTAATGTCCTTGTAATGCCGAAACTCTGGGTCATCAGCACATACTGCAATTATTTTGTCATCCCTTTCACCCTATAGAAAAACTCACTTGAAAAATTAGTTTTATAAACCAAATGACATCTGTTGGTGTTTCACATGGAAGAATATCCTAGGAAATTCTGAAGGTCTACTACTGATTTTAAAGTACTAGATATAAGAAACATAGAAAAGCCGGTGATCTTGCTATCTCTCCGGCTGAAAAATTAGCGCCATCCTCTAAAATTCTCTTCAAAAGGTATTATTAGTTACAGTAGTATTGAGAATAGAGTCCTTGAATTTGGCATATAAGGTGGTATGGGGACTGAAGCACACTTCATTTATTAAGACCTAGCCAAACATGTCTAATCTTAGAAGTTGATGTTAACTTTCTTTTTGCCCAATGAAGTAAAAGTAACATAAAGTTCAAAAACTTAATTAATACAATATTTTTTTAATCTGCTTAGCAAAACAAGCTTTAGTAATTACGTTGCACAAAATAAGGCATTCACCTGATCAATCATGGGCATCAATCCAATAGCACGTGCACGTAGATAAGTACCAGATATTACAGGTTCCTGAAGGAATTAGGTTGTAAGCACTATTAGTGTAATTTCCTAACTGCAACCCCAGAATAACACTTACAAGAGGAATTTTTAAACTTTAAAGCAACCTGCATCAGGATCAGAACATCCATGGGGTCACTGTCTTCACAAATTGTTCGTGGAATGAAACCATAGTTGTGTGGATAGACGACTGATGAGTACAGAACTCTATTGACCTATACAGAAGATATTTCATTCAGTTATTCAATTTAACATCACAGATGGAGAATACAATCTGAAATCTAAACATAAGACGTGAATATATTCAAGAAAAACCAAGGAAAAGTTTTTTCTACTGGAAAGTTGAAAGTACAGATGTGAACATCTAGAAGCGGATGCAGCGGTCATGTTATTTCATGGCAGTTCTGAGAAACAAAATCACATTTTAAAGGAGTAAATATAATAATGTGATATAAAATTCTATAGGACCACCATAATTTATTTTGAAATACACACAACATGAGCATTTCATATCAGCATGTTGTGTAAGCAGCATATTTTGAAGTATAGATGAATCGATTTGCTTCATACTGTCGTTGCACCAAATGGGATTTATTTCTTGAAATATTTGTTGAAACTGAAGATGATGCAGTTGAAAGAAAGGCCTTTATCAATAAATAAGTAATTTCATAATGTCAGGGTACACAGAGACACAGAAACAGCTCACTTTGATGAGGCCACTGGTTTTGTCAAGCTCGTACTTAACTTTGCTGCCTTTTCCAATTTCAACAACCTGCCACGTAAATTTTAATCAATACATCACAACTGGTTCGTTTACATTATTGCTGCACATTCTTGATGTGTTACAAGCAAAATTTAAGAAGCACGGGATAACGATCAGTGCATAATGAGATATATGACTAGGTGACTTAAGGGAAACACAGTTCATCAACAGTGAAAAAATAAATCATGGCCAACAGGAAAAGTGGATTAAGATTTTTCATCAATCAAAAGGGAAGGCTCAAAGTGAGAGAAGGTTAAAGAGATTGCTTTTCTGTAGGCCTAGATACTTCTTCATTAATCAAAATAATAATAATAATAATAATAATAATAATAATAAGATACTTGTTGGAGGGTGAATAATTACAGTCACATAGATGGAATATGTCAATTTGGATATTCAACCCAACAAATGGCATGTACCGTCACTCTAATCGAAGTAATGAATTATGCGTATTTATCAGTTAATAATGATTTTTCATTCTATAAGAGTACCCAGCACTTGAACAGAAGAAACACTCACACAGTTGAAAATTGCTGGTGCTCCAGGCCCTGAATAAATAGCAAATTCAGAACTTGTAAGTTTCAATGCATGGTAAATAACACCAAGTATCAATTGCAGGAAATAAATTAACAGAAAAAAACCGTGAGAATTAGAAAAATTGAGCAGCGGTCTTAGATCTCCAAGGAGATGATGCTAGAGGGTCCAAAGATTAAGAAGTAAGTAATTCTTATAAACTTCATGCATTGTGTCATACTGATACTCCTTATATATTAATGGGAAAACTATAACAATATACAAGGCTGAAAGAAACTTCACCAATTTCCAAGTCATGCCACGGATGAGCAGCAACAGACCTTCGTGACATTGAAGAAAGAATTCTTTCATTGAGGACAACATGAGACTTCCCCGAACTCCTTTCACTTCCTTCTCCACTTTTATCCGCCATATTCAGCTAAATTCAAAAAATTAAATATTAGCCAACTCTACATGTAAACTAGCTACAGGAATTACAATACACAATTTGAATCGCATTCATCCAAAAAAAGGTTGAAGATTGACATACTTTGGCATAGAATTATCACCAAAGTCAAAAACGATATTCTGTCAATCTTTTCTTCCAATTTGACACTTAACATCGAGACGCTCTTTAAGGGTAATTCAGTTCGGGTATGGCTTATAGGATTAGACTGGTTGTATCATAACGTTAAAGGAAGTGAGGACTTTCTTTCATTTTTGTCTCCTGATCAAGGTATGGCTTATAGTATTAGACTGGTTGTATCATAACGTTTAAGGAAGTCAGGACTTTCTTTCATTTTTGTCTCCTGATCATTTTTTTTTTTTTTTTCAAATCCTCTTAACAATTAAAATTACCACACCTGTATAGTTCAGTATAACCAGAGAGTGAGCCAATAATTCCATAATATTAGCTTAAAACAAAATTAAAGATAGTACAAAATTTCATTTGAAAAGCTGCTTCAACTCAAGTGAAGATTAAAAACAAGTCTCTTTCCTACTCCCACTCATCAAAATAAAAAATCAGAACCATAAAGAGATGGAAACAAGCAAAATTGGATACAGACATGATGATTGACTGACCGCCATCAACCGATCAAAGAAGTATCAAAAACAGAAAAACCCATTCCAAAAAGAATTCATCAGTTAAATCCATTCCAAAAAAAAAAAAGTGAAAGTGGTTGTTATTCATCGGCACCTACTAACAACAACAAATTCATATTCAAGAAAGTACACCAAAACCGTGCAGAAGATTTGTGACTTACAAGAAGTTTTTGGTTGAGAGACTGTGATTATTCGCTTAGCTTTTCTTCACTTTGAATTTATTCTCTTGGCTTTATAAAAATGAAGGTGGTGGAAAGAGTTTCGCATATTATATTGGAGGTCAATATTGTCTATTCATTTTCATCAACAGTTGCCACGTAATATACAGATTTCTCGAACTTCTCGTCTAGAATTTTGTTACGGCCGCGAGCCAATTAAGTAGTGCCACGTGTATGACGTTGGCCTGGCGCTTTTTTTACGTTCAATGCTTAGGAAACTACGCCCCATTTGGCCCTTTTT
>CAIGRT010174228.1:0-11248 GCA_903798405.1 Fraxinus platypoda | reverse complement strand
AAAAATATATAAACTAAAAATTTCCTTCATTTAAATGAAGTCGTTTTCCGATGAATGAGTGGTTTGAAACTAATGTTATATTTGGACATAATTGAAGTCTAGATGAGTCAAAAAGCTTTATAGTTCTTTAAACTAGTCTATTTTAATATCCGAACTTGCAGCAACCAATTGTTCAAGTATCGATTCCAAAAAATCGATGCAACAGTTACTGTTAGACAGCTTTATTGGTGTCCTCCATTTTAGGAAGGAATTTCGTTAGTGCAATGTTCTAAATCGCTATATTCGAAATGTCATAAAATCTATTCATATGAGTGCCACAGATGAAAATACAAATCCTCATTCGAAATCATTGAATATGTGTAGCCTTCCTCATGTGTAAGTACCATTATGAGGTAATTATAAATAAAATGATACATCATTGTGCAATCAAAACAATGATGTCGTGCCGATGTGGAATCAAATTCAAAGTAAACATCAATAGTATAATTCGACCGTATATCAAAGAAACCTTGAGTTCAAGGGAGACATTTGAAAATTAAATACTATTTGTGAATAAAAATTTCATTATTGCAGTTCTAATTATACCTTATAAATATAGAACTTTGATTCCTAATAAATACACAAGAGTTTTGACTATCTCTATTATTTTTTAATCTCTACGTCATATTTCACTTTTTTCGAGTGGAGGTAAATTTATTCCACCCAATTAATTTTTAAGCATTTCTATTTCTATTTTTATTTTTTTTATATTGAAATAGGGTTGAAAATATTTTCTTTCAATTGTATGAGAAAAAAAGGTTTGACTTGTAAAAGAACCCCTTAATATTTTTTGGATCACTATCTGGATCTGGATCTCGACCTTGACCTCAGTAGAGAAAAGTTTCAACATTTTTAGAGTTCCTTCTTTCTTGGATATTTTAAATTTTCACAACCACAAGTCAAAAAATATTGTATATAATTTTTATTTTCTTATTTATCTAAGATGTGTAACCTCGTCCCCCATCAAGTAATAAGGTCCATAAATGTGTCTTTATTTCTATTTTTATTTTTTCTACTAAGCAACTATTTTCTTTTGAGTTTTGAATATTCTTGTAACAAAAAGAGGTCCTGGAGACCTATAATGTGTATATTTGATTTTTGGAATAAATAAAAAGTAAATTTTCATGAAAATTAAATAAAAAGATGTTAACTATGTTTTGCTAGATATTTATTTTAACTTCATATTCAAATATCTTGTCATGTCAATTGTTGTTAAAATTCAAGAGAAAACTTAATTTCGAGCTCAGTTATTCAACCAAACGAACATCTACCGAGCTCGGCTCGACCCACAACTTCAACACACTTGGTTCCCACAAATCTTGCACCCACAAAGGATACACTTGGTGGTGGTGATTGCATCCCCCAAGGAAGGAGAAAAATAAAAGAGGAAATATGGTAATCAATCAACCAAGAAAGCTTGCACTACAACAAAAATAGTCATTTTCAATACTAAAAAGACAACATTTGTTGATAATGTTGCTAAAATGGTCTTTTGACAATATTTTAGTAAGTGAATGTTTCCATTAGTTAATATAAATGGGTTTTGGCAACGTTTTATAGAAAAATGTTGCGATAGACCCATTTTTACAACGTTTATTGAGTGTTGCAGAAAATATTATTTTTCGCAACGTTTATCAAACGTTGCAAAAGAAAAGCCCTTTGCAACGTTTGTTGAGTGTTGCGAATTTTTTTTTTCCAAATAAATGGGCTCAAATTGCAGAAGCCCAAAAACCTACCCAGCCCAATCCAAAAAAAGAAAGAAAACATGAGGTCTTCCATCTTCACTCTTTACTTCCTTCACTCGTCCGTCTCTCTCAGACTCTCACCTCTTCCTCTGTTCTCCTCCACTCCAGGTGGCGTTGTGCGCACCTCTACCTCCGTTGTCCTTATCCGTCTCTTTCACCTCTGCATCTGTTCTCCTCCACTCCAGGCGGCGTTGTGCACCTCTGCCTCTGTTCTCCTCGTTGCGCAGAAAAGTCAGGTAAGAGGTATAATCACATAATGTATTTGATGTTTGAGCTGGGTATGCCGTAATCCGTATGAGTGATTTCGTATTTTCTTTAGGATCTGCTTGAGAAGTTTTTTTTTTGGTTAATACTGCGGTCTTCCGTCACCCGTCTGCGTTTGATTTAATACCATTTTGATGTTTGAGCTTGTTAAAAAATTCATGTTCAAATTTAGGTATTGTTGAACTTGAATTGAAATTGTTGTGTAGTATGTAGTCTGATGCTAACAAATCTTATGGAATTGAAATTTGGGTATTGTTGAATTGAAATGGTTGAAATTTAGGTATTGTTGAATTGAAATAGTTGAGATTCGGGTAATGTTGAAATTTGGGTATATTCAATTTTCTCTCTCTCACCCCCCAATCTTTCCATGTGTATCTCAATATGATTCTTCATATATATAAAATCGTTTATAAACTGGTGGCAGTACTTCAAATTTGCTAAAGTGGGTTTTCTTGTGCGTAATTGGATTTAATAGAGTGGGGTGTATATGCGGATTTGACCCTATTTTGGCGGTCTTCGAGATTGATGGGCTTTGGATTATTTATAGAACTCTCTTGATAGTTTCATATTTGATAATTTGATTTATGGGATGCATATGAAATGGCCAAAATCAAAGGAACTTTGTTATCTGGATGCTGTGTAATGCAAAGTCATAGTTCCCCCAGAACTATAATTATACGAATAAATGAAGAATTAAGAAAAAGATGTTTCATTTAGCTCCACCCATTAAAGGACAAAAGGAAGGATGTTTTTTTCCCTGTTTGCTTCGATTCTCATTGTAAAAGGATCAGCTTATTAAGGTTAGAGGTTGGAAGTTCTCGGTTGCTAGCCCAGTGATGGTGTTGTACGCAGCAGCACCCATTTTTATGTCAAACACAGCAAACCTACCTTCTTAAACCAGTGGCTCAATGTTATTAGACTTTTGTTTTTGGAAGTGCAGGCGTGTCACTTTCATATGTGGGGAAGCAGGTGTATGTTCACCTTGCATATATTTATTTTTGTTATCACCTAAAGAAGCTCTTATTGAAAATATTAATGCAGTCTTAGTGGCACAAACGTATATCCAATTCCAAATTTTCTCGGAATGATGCTTACCTTGTTGATCTTATCACCTCTTCCCTGTTACTCTATCTATTACACCACGGTCTTATGCTTTGTTTCATAACAATTGGCTAAAATCCAAATTAACTAATAAAGCGTGTTTATAAGTGTGTTTATCATTAGAGTGCTGCTAGGAGTACAGGATAAAACTTACAGGAATATTACAGGATTTTAAAAACTGATTACGTGGCAGCTAAAAAAAAAGAAAAAAAGGAAAACAAAATAAAGTAAAAAGAGAATGAAAAGAGGGGAACGCGTGAGACCTAATACAGTAATACTTCAAATCAAATTCTTCCTCCTCCTCCTCGCTTCAACTCTCTCGTGGGAATTGGAATACCGGCGACGGGACGGCGACGACGATATATCCGGCCGTAGCTTTCTGTTGAAATCGACGAGAGCCCAGTAGTTGGAGTCGACCTCGGGCCTTTGAAAGCTTCTCGTTCGGCGACCATTTTCGAAGTCGATTTTCAGTTTTGTTCAAAAGTTGTCCATTTCTGAGCTCTATTTTGTCAAATTTTTGAATGCCCAAGACGATGGTGGCAGTTGTTAATGACCTGAAGATGATGGTTTTGTTCATATTTTGCAGCTGGAGCTGTTATTTGCTCTTGGGGAAGGGGAGAAGATGGACAGTTCTATTTGCTCACTGGAAGGAAACATTGTTGCAACAAGAATGGATACAAATCTTCAGTTTTATGGTGATCCATACCTTGCTACAGCTAATGTCCTTCTTGGGGCTGTGGATAGACAGAAGGCTGCTGAACCATTGTATGCTGCCCTTCGAGACCTTCACTGCAAACTACAGTGCTAGTTCTTGATTTGCTTGCATATAATTATGCTTGAAGTGGCCTAAATGGAAATTCTTTTGGGTCTTGATGGTATATATGTTGGCTCTGTTTCTTGTTTTCTGATGAAATATTTGGTAGATTCATGGTTCCACATGGTGTCAAAAAAGGATTGCTGATGAAAAGGATTACAATGCAGGGTGTCAAAACTTGTACATAGACCATAAATACTATTAGTTGATATTTGACATTATGTATTGATGGAATTCAATCTATGGTAAATTGCTTTACTTTTTTACTGTATTTTTTGTTCTATGAGCTATGTGATCTCTTCGAGAAGCAGATTTTGCAGTTGAATGCTATACTGGGTCAGTTAGCAACTTTTTACATTTGATCAAAAGTTGGCTTTAAAATCCAACACATTACCTTGCTGTTTTTCAAGGAGATTTGTTTGTTTGTCCAGCACCTGATAACAGACTTGAAACCATTGCACCTTCAAACAAGGCAGTTTTGAGTGATTGTAGGAAAAAATTAATGAATATTTGGAGATATATCTATAGAAATGGAGAGTTTGAGTGAATCAAAACAGGCATCAGGGTGTGGTGTGGACTTGCATAATGATCTTTGGCAGATTCAATCACATTTTTTAAGTGAATTTCTCTTTTGAAGTTAAGCATTTATTTCAGTTGCAAGAACAATTGTATTACTTCATAAACAAGCAGGCCATCAAAGAGTCTAACCCTTTTTTTTTCCTAATCAAACCAATTTCATTAACAAAACCTCATTAACACGAGTAAATTTGTACAACGTTAATGATACAAACACATACCTCAAAGTGACAATATTCTTGTACATACAGATCAAAAAAACTAATTTTTAACTTCCCACATTGAATTACAATGATTACTGGTATAGAGCTCCAAGCATGGAAACAACAGAAAAAAATTAATTGCCATTACGAAGTCTGTCATTTGCCACTCTTCCTCTTCGGTAATCCAGCACAATCGGAACAATACCACTTCCCTTTGGGTTGTTCTTTGAGGCCAACACAGGCATGGTGGAACCACTCTATCTTGCATTGTTGAAACATCATTCGGTCTCTTTTTACAATTCGACACATAATAGCCCTTACCATTTGGATAATTTCTTCTGCTGATTCCTCAAAACATATCGATCATTCCGTTTGCAAAAATAAGCAACTTCTAACGGTTGAAGGTAGTTATCTTATAGCTAGGGAAAAAATCCAATAACAAGCTTCAACTATGCTGGAAAAAAATCCGATTTCTACTCTGTACTTCAACAATGCTGGAAAATGTTACCTTGTTCGCTTCCGGTCCACAAAAAGGGGGAAATGGGAGCTCGACGGAGGTCAATCTGGGATTACTGATGAGGTTCCTTCTTGATCAACTATCCAAGTGCAGTTCAGTCCACAATTAATGGCAGAAACAACCAAAGCACAATAACGGGGGACAAGCTCAGTATTCCACCACTCTGTTGAGTTCAACGGGCATAAAGAACGTTTCTTTCGCAACAGAGGGCTTCCGGTCCAAAAATGCCGGGATGTACCGTTTACCGGCCGAAAATGGGGAGGATGTATTTACGTTTACAAGCCAAAAATGGGGGTGAAGAGCCCAAAAATGGGGATGAATATTTTCAGCCTGTCAATATTTCTGTTTATCTTCCTAAAGTACGCCGGATTCGGAGCCGAGATGAAGAACGGCAGGTTCGCACGGCTGATGTGTGAAAGTGTGGGAGAAAGTTATTGTGGGCTGAAAATGGAGGTAATGGAGGTGTTTTCCCTCGCTTTCCCACTTTCCTAATTTTCAGCCGGTCAATTGGTTTTTAAACTGTTGGGAAGTGCCACGTAATCAATTTTTTTAAAATCCTGTAAAGTTTCTGTAAGGTTGGTCCTATACTCCCAGCATTACTCATAAGTAAATAGGCTTGCAAATGGAGATATTACGTCTGATCGGAAACAAGGCGAGAGATGGGGAGACAACACATGGGGTAAGAGTAGGTTGAGAATCAATTTGCATGTTGATGCTACCAAAAATCGTACCTGGATGTTTTCGATCTTGACGACTATCGATAAGCACGAACGTGACCTTCCGGTACCTGAAACAAAGGCGGTGAGGTTCAACGCTTTACCTTATTCATCGACGAAGACACCACCACTAACACTCTATGTATATGTGTACACAGCACATACAACCCATTTTTGATTTAGATAAAAAAAAAATCAATTTTTTTTATAAATTTGATAAAATATATGGTTGAAAAATAGTAAATCATATTAAATGTGTTGTTGACTTTAACTTACATTTTAATCAACTTTTTTTAACTGAAAGTTTGAAACAAATATGGGGCATAATATGTGATGCTACCAAAAATCGTACCTGGCTGTTTTCGATCTTGACGACTGTTGATGAGCACGAACGTGATCTTCCAGTACCTGAAACAAAAGCGATGAGGTATGCCCTCGTCGTCCCTCCGATGCTTAAGTCAGATAGGGAATTTTATGCGTAAGGTTATATGCTGTAAAATAATGTAGAACATACCTGGATACTGCATTGGGAGCCCATATTTATAGAACTAGATGGTAGAGTCCTTGTTGGATTGAGTAGTTCACTCCTGATAGGACTGAAGTTGATCTAATATCCTTATCTCAAAGAGTCCTACCAGAATCAGTCTCTAGGGTATAGCCCTCAGTGAGGGGAGAAACTCCTCTTTCTGTTGAGTGCGATGATATAGGGCAGAGGACTATACCTCGAGGACTTATTAGTACGAGCCATGAGATCAGGCAGAAGAGGTCTTCCCTTTATCCTCGAGGCCTAAGAATGACCTCGAGGACCGTTTCACGTAATCTTGAAAAGACGACTGAGGCAGGTCCTCGAGAAAAGAACTGGCCTGGAGTCCTCGAGACATACCTCAATGTCGGCAGCATAGATACAGGCCTCGATCTTGTAAGGCCTCGGTCAAATAAAATCGACCATATCACTGGCCCCCGTGCACCGACTCTAAGACCACGAGGATCTTAAAGGGGGTGCATCGCAATGGTCGGGAACGAGGAGGGCCAATGTGACCGTTGGCGAGGGGCACTCAGATCTGTGACACGTGTCAACTTTAAACGGTCACAGATGGTGACCCTTGGCCTTGCGCCTTCTTTCCCTATAAATACCCTTCATTTACCCTTCATTTTTTCACTTTTATTGCTGTAAATCTTCTCTCTGTAAGCTCGTGCTCGTTCAAGAAACTTCTAGGAGTCATTTCGTGGGGGTCGGGTAACTTAAGGTAAGCCTCGAGACTTTAAGTTATTTCATTAGCTTAAACTTTGCCTTGTTAAATAATGTCGAGTAGTGAGAGTAGCTCGAGTAGGTCGAGTGGTGGTGAGGACTTAGAGAACACGATGATTCCTATGGCTATTCCCCTCGATCCCCGACCTAGGGCCCAGGGTAACGTGTCCTTTGAGTTCCCTGACGAGGTTTATAGGCTGAAAGAACACTTGGCCATAGGGACTGCCAGAGAGCATGAGATTATGCCTCGGTGTGATATTAGGTCACCTGATCCCGATGATAGGGTGGTAAGTGCTCGACGATGGGAGTTCATGATATTTAGGGAGACACTTAGGGCTGGTTTTAGATGGCCCCTGCACCCCTTCTTCACCGCCTTTTTGGTCGGGCATTCAATGTGCCCGGGGCAGCTAGTGCCCAACACCTGGAGGATGTTGGTCTACTTTTTCATAGCCTGTAGGTATCTAGGGATCGAGCCCATGGTCGATCTCGCTAGGCTAGTCTTCGAGCTCAAGAAACATCCAAGATACATGTGCTTCAGTTATCTCTCGACCACAGGGGGGTTTAGGGTCCCTAAGATGGCGGTTCTCTTAAGGGTTGGAGGGAGGGCTGGTTTTATGTAGTTGCACCAGACCCCGATCTTCCTTTTTGGCCCGAGTGGGTTGTTCCCGAAGCCGAGAAGTTTTGTGAGGCCCAGGAGTATCCCGAGGATCTAGAGAAGAATAGACAGATGCTGGTCGAGCTTGAGCCCCTCTTCTCGAACATGAAAGAGATCGGGAAAGAGGTGATAGATTTGGCTGATGTTAGAGGTCTCGAGGGTAGAGCTCGATCTCCTTGCCTTTGTAATTTCTGGACCTAACCTTATGCTCGTTCTAATAAGTTTGTCATATTTTCCCTTTCAGGAATGACGTTCGATCCTCGAGCACTGCGAAACTTCATGAGCACCAGGGCCCAAGCTCCTTCCCCGACCCCTTCGCAGGCCAAGAAAAAGGAGAAGAAAAGGCCTCGCGACCGTGCAGTCGATCCCGCGATGATGGGCCCCGGGGAGACTTCACGACCTCGACCAGTGGACCCGAGCCCTCCAGCTCCAACGCATGTATCTCCTCCTCCTCGAGCTTCCCAAGCCCCTCCTCAAGTTGTAGACCTCGAGAATGAGCCCCTTCCTCACACAACCAGGTTTGATGATGACTTTGAAAGGTGCAACCTCCTGCTAGACAACGTGGCAAAGTACAAGGACGGGGTCAAGCTCAAAGAGGGCTTGAAGCAGCTCGAGGTCTTCACCATGAAGGTGGTTCCTGATCCCTTTGCCCCTTATTTCTTAAATGCTCGGTACATTGACTTGTACATTTTTATGCAGACATTGAGCATGGGTCAAGGACTTGTTCTCCAAGAGGTCGAAGAGTCTCGAGGGTTGCATCGATGGAGGAGTCTTCAGTTGCGAAGGACCGGAGGATTGCCGAGCTTGAGGCAAAGCTCGATCTTTGGAAGAGAGAGCGCGACAAAGCTTGGCGAGAGGCCTTGAGGGCAAGGGATAAGGTCGGCATTGCAATGGATGAGGCTGAAGAGTTGAAGCTCGAACTTCTCCAGAAGAACAAGGAGGTTGAGGCCAAAGTCAACGAGGCCCGGGAACGAGCTTTCGCGGAGGCTAGGGAGGGAGCTTGGGAAGAGTTCAAGACCTCCGAGGAGTGTGACAAGATCAAGGCTGAGTACGCCTCGGGGGCATATCTGCACGCGTTCAAAGAGGCTCGAGCCTTCCTTTGCTCCAAACTTCCTGACGTTACCCCAGAGGACTTGAGGTCCGTGCCCCATATTGTTGGCACTCTCGAGCTTTCTGAGGAAGAGGATGCTGGTGCTGGCAGCAATACTGGCGACGACGACCTGGACCTCGAAGGCGACGACGTACAGATCGATATCTCCAACCTTGATCCTCCTCTTGGGCATATCTAAGGGTAGAAACTCCCCTCCTCTGTCTCTGTATCCCCGAGCACTGAACTTTTGTAATCATATCTGTACTTTGCTCGACCATATTAATGATAATGATCTTTTGGCTTTCGCGACTCTCGATGAATGAGCTTCTGGATTTATTTTTGAGTCTCGAGCTTGAGGTTATAAAGAGGTTCTCAAAAAAAAACATGCAAGTATCAGGATCGAGGATATGTGTGGGAATCGATATCCCGAGGAATGTATTCTCGAGCACTTCACATAATAACACTCGAGCCCTCATATCCCGAGGAATAAATTCCCGTAGACACAAATAAGATAATGTCCCGAGCCCCTCGCATAATAACTCGAGCCCTTCATATCCCGAGGAACGAATTCTCGTGGACACAAATGACAGTGTCTCGAGACAGTGTCTCGAGCCCTTCGCATAATGACTCGAGCCCTTCAAATCCCGAGGAGTAATTTCTCTTGGACACAAATGAGACAATGTCTCGAGCCCTCCCATAGTGACTCGAGCCCTTCATATATCAAAGAGTAAATCTGTTGGACACAATAAGGTCAATGCTCGAGGCGAGGCTTAGGTAGGGTTTGCTCGGGGCAAGACTTAAGAGAGGCTTGCACGGGGTAAGGCTTAAGAAGTGCTTGCACGGGGCAAAGCTTAAGTAGTGCTTGCTTGGGGCAAGGCTTAAGTAGGGCTTGCACGGGGCAAGGCTTAAGTAGGGCTTGCTCGGGACAAGGCTTAAGAATTCTCGTGATCTCAAATCAAACTGTTACTGGAGTGTTTTCCATGATGACCCAACAAAAAGGTTAATTCTAGCACGCAGGCCGACCAACAAAATAAAAAAAAAGATAACTTAGGCGCGTAGGCTGACCTGTTAATGAAATAAACTTAGGCGCGCAGGACAACCATTGAAGTAGATAACTTGTCACAGGGGTCGTCAAATAGACTAAAACCTGGACATGGTCGAGGTAATCACTTGTAATAGATATTCAAGTTTTTAGCGTTCCATGGTCTGAGCTTTCCCGGGACGTGGCCAGCGGCTCCAGCTCTTCTTAACACTAGATCGCCTGCTCTGAACTTCCGAGGCCTGACCTTTTTATTGAAGTGTCTTGCCGTCATGTTTTGGTAAGAGGCTGCTCTTACAGCAGCATTTTCCCCTACTTCCTCGAGGAGGTTGAGATGTTCCCTGGTATGTTCAGGGGGCTCAGGTTCAAGTCTCTTGAGCCTGGGCACTTTGATTTCGACCGGGATTGTGGCTTCAATACCAAAAGCCAGCATGAAAGGAGTCTCGCTCGTGGCCATCCTATGAGATGTCCTGTATGTCCANGGGGCTCAGGTTCAAGTCTCTTGAGCCTGGGCACTTTGATTTCGACCGGGATTGTGGCTTCAATACCAAAAGCCAGCATGAAAGGAGTCTCGCTCGTGGCCATCCTATGAGATGTCCTGTATGTCCAAAGTATAGAAGGCAATTCATCGGGCCAATTTCCTCTGGCATCACCAATCCTCTTCTTGAGGTCCGGTAATATGATCCTGTTTGTGACCTCAACGAGGCCATTACTCTGTGGATGGGATACTGATGTCAAGCGGTGGTCTATCCCGAGGTTACTGCAGAAGTTTCTGAATTGAGGATTGTCAAAGTCAAACTGTCGACCGTTGTCTGTTATGAGGACCTTCGGTATCCCGAACCTGCATACGATGGACTTCCATACGAATGTCCTGAGCTTGGGCTCTGTAATAGTGGCCAAGGGCTCGGCCTCTGCCCATTTGGTAAAGTACTCCACCGCCACCGCCACAAACTTTAACTGTCCTCTTGCCATCGGGAAGTGGCCTAGGATGTCAACGCCCCATTGTTCAAATGGAGCACAAACACCGATGGTATTGAAGTCTTCGGGAGGGCTATGGATGACATTGCCGAACCTCTGGCACTTGTTGCATTTCTTGACGTATTCCACAGCGTCTTTCTTTATGGTAGGCCAGTAATATGCATATCTCAGAAGTTTAAAAGCTAGGGCCCGAGCCCCTTGGTGATTCCCGCAAACGCCTTCGTGAACTTTGGCCAGGGCTTGCGACGATTCTGATGGTCTA
>CAIGRT010174215.1:0-13786 GCA_903798405.1 Fraxinus platypoda | reverse complement strand
TATATCTTTCATAGTTACTTTTCCACAAGCCCCATCTCCATATCCTTGTAATTTTAACAAATGTGCACTCACTCTTGTGTATGAACTTGTCTTAGTTGCATTACAAAAATTGCATTGTCAAAGAATGTTACCACCCTTTTCATTAAATTTATCAAGTTTTGTAACATATTTCCAAAGAGGTTTAGACAAATCGTCATCCATGGCATTACCACTCATAACTTCAAAAGACAAATAATTTCAAATACTTAAATAAAAT
This sequence comes from Fraxinus platypoda, assembly GCA_903798405.1. NCBI lineage: Eukaryota > Viridiplantae > Streptophyta > Magnoliopsida > Lamiales > Oleaceae > Fraxinus > Fraxinus platypoda. Next base: position 13,530 of record CAIGRT010174215.1, on the reverse strand, counting down.
AGGAGTGATATTGCCCGAAACTTGAAAAAATGGTTTAGACAAATCATCATCCATGGCATTACCACTCATAACTTCAAAAGACAAATAATTTCAAATACTTAAATAAAATAGGAGTGATATTACCCGAAACTTGAAAAAATATCTTCTTCTTGATCTTGCAAATGATTCTTCAAATGAAATTTTTTTCTGAAATTTTATGAAAATTTTCGGCCATTAACAGTGATGAAGAATAGTGAGTTTTTATACAAGTTTGATTGTTTGTTGAAGGGTAAAATTGTACAAATTAATTCAAACAAAATATTAATTTTATAAAAAAGAATACAGCTATTGTCAATAGGAAAAGACTAAAAAACGTATACTAACTGCTAACATGGCTTCTTCACGGCACCTTTGCCCTATCATTTGAATTTTTTATTGATAAAATGATAGACTTTTCATTTTTTCAGCCACTCCCCTGTCCTTTTCTCATTTCCCCAGACACGGCAACTTCCCACACGTCTCCTCTTCATCTTCTCGTTTCTCTCTCTTTCAATCTCTTTCTTCTTCTTGTGGACTGTTTGGAGAACTCCATTTTTCCTTGCCGTTGCTGAACTATTCAGGTACAAGTACAACGATGGAGAAGAACTGCAAGTCGAGTTATCTTCACTTAAAGGGGTGCTTTAAAAGTCGAAAACAGAGCTGAACTCAGATCAAAACAAGGTAGGTTCAGTTTCAGATTTATGTCCAGTTTCCCTACGTAACAACTCGAAAAGGAAAAACACGAATCGACCCACCTAAGCCTCCGACACGCTGCAAGCGACTCCGACGGCGACGTGTCGGAGGCGTGTCGGTGCTTCTTAGGCGGTCAGCTTGGATGGCGACGCGTTATCCTGGCTTCAGTGGACAGAAGCCAGAACACCCATTCAGTCATGGCAGCAGTTTCGGGAGCAACTGTTGTTACGATTTCGCCCCACACAAGAGGGTAACCTCTGCGAAAAATTCCTGGCAGTGAAGCAGAGGGAGACGGTGGCAGAATTCAGGCGTGAGTTTGAGATGCTAGCTGCGCCTGGTTTTGGAGAGCACTTTTATTAACGGGCTGAGACCGGAAATACGGGCTGAGGTGAGGTTATTGGGCCCAAAGGGGCTAGGCCCAATCATGGAGGTGGCCCAGAAAATAGAAGACAGGAATCTGATTTTGAGAAATATCCAAGGGTCTATGGGTCATAAAACAATCAGACCCGTTTATGCTTCCAATCGGCCAGACGCGCAGAGGTTCGAGGGGTTCCCTACCAGAACCGTCGGCGAGAAATCCGGTCCGGTGCCATCACTGAGTGGCAGCTTCGGCGTGGGGACCCAATCGAACTGTCTCTTAACTCCGTGGTGGGGTTGACTACGCCTAGGACGATGAAGCTAAAGGGGATAGTGGCAGGGAACGAGGTTGCTGTGTTGATAGATTGTGGAGCAACCCACAATTTTATCTCTCTGAAGCTGGTACAGGATTTGGAATTACCGACAACAGCCACTACTAACTACGGAGTGGTGATGGGATCAGGAAAAGCTGTACAAGGGGTGGTTTTAGAGATGCAAGGGCTGACTGTGGTGGAAGATTTCCTGCCTTTAGAGTTGGGCAGTATAGATGTAGTGTTGGGGATGCAGTGGCTAGGGACTTTGGGCAATATGGAAGTCAACTGGAAACGCTTGTCGATGAGGTTCAAAATGGGTGACTCGGTGAGAACATTGACAGGGGATCCCGGACTGCACAAAACTGGGGTATCCTTGAAGGTAATGATGAAAACCTTACAACAAGAGGGCCAGGGAGTTTGGGTGGAGTGGAAGGAGCTGGGGGTGGAGGAAAACACTAGTAAGAAGGGGGCGTTAGTAAGAAGGGGGCGTTACCAATCGCAGAAATATAAGAGGTCCTGCAACAACACCAACAAGGTTTAGCGAGCCATTGGGACTACCTCCCGGCCGCGAAACTGATCACGCCATTCCATTACGGGAGGGAACCGACCCAGTAAACGTGAGGCCTTTCAGGTACCCCCACATCCAGAAAAATGAGATCGAACGGTTGGTTCAGGAGATGTTGACGGCTGGGATTATACGACCAAGTGTCAGTCCGTTCTCTAGTCCTGTGTTATTGGTAAAGAAGAAGGACGGAAGTTAAGGACGGAAGTTGGAAGTTGGCGTTTTTGTGTGGATTATAGGGCCTTGAACAAGGCAACCATACTAGACAAGTTTCCCATCCCGATCATCGATGAATTGTTGGACGAATTACACGGCGCTACCATTTTCTCGAAACTGGATTTGAGGTCAGGTTACCACCAGATTAGGGTGAAATAGGAGGATGTGCATAAGACTGCGTTCCGAACTCATGAAGGGTACTACGAGTTCCTGGTTATGCCTTTCGGCCTCTCTAATGCACCAGCCACGTTCCAATGTCTCATGAATCAGATCTTTCGAAAACAGTTGAGGAAGTTCGTGTTGGTTTTCTTTGATGACATCCTAGTCTATAGCAAAGACTTGGCGGCACACAAGGAACACTTGAATGAGGTCTTGACGGTCTTATCAACAAATCAACTTTACGCCAATACAAAGAAATGTCATTTTGGGAAGTACCAAATAGAGTATCTGGGGCACTTAGTCTCCGCTGAAGGAGTAGCAGCCGATCCTGGCAAGATTGCTGCAATGGTACAATGACCGTCTCCCCGGAACATTCGCGACCTCCGAGGATTCCTGGGATTAACGAGATACTACAGGAGGTTTGTGGCTGGCTACGGGGCAACTTCTTGGCCTATTACACAACAGTTAAAGAAGGATGCGTTCAAGTGGAATGAGGAAGTAGAGGTTGCTTTTCAGAAACTGAAGTTAGCCATGGCAACTATCCCGGTATTGGCTCTACCAGATTTCTCGAAACCCTTTGTTATTGAGACAGATGCTTCGGGCTACGGATTGGGTGCAGTACTTATGCAGGAGCAACGCCCCATCCCCATCGCCTACTAAAGCCAGGTTATATCAGGGAGATCTCAACATAAGTCCGTTTACGAGAGGGAACTGATGGCAATTGTTTTGGCCGTCCAGAAATGGAGGCACTATGTATTGGGGAGGAGATTTGTTGTGCGTACTGATCAGCGGAGTTTGAAGTACCTTTTAGAACAACGAGTAATCCCAGAGGAATTCTAGCGATGGGTAACAAAACTGATGGGGTTTGACAGAGAGATCCAGTATCGGCCTGGGTTGGAGAACAAGGCGGCGTACGCATTATCACGCCTCCATTCCCCTATCGAGTTGACAACAATCTCTAGCCAAGGCTTCGTGGACAACCAGGTCGTAAATACTCAGGTGGAAGATGACCCATTCCTCTCTAAAATCAAAAAAAGGCTGCAAGAAGACTCAGAAGTGCACCCACAGTTTTCAGTCGAACATGGGAGGTTATTGTACAAGGGACGTCTAGCTCTACCGCAGTCCTCACCACTGATTGCAGCTATTCTGAGGGAGCTTCACAGTAGCCCAACAGGGAGGCATTCGGGATTTCTCCGCACTTACAAACGCTTGACCAGCGAACTAGATTGGGTGGGAATGAAGAGGGACATCAAGAAGTTCGTAGAGGAGTGTCCAATATGCCAACAAAATAAGAACCTTGCACTTTCCCCAGCCGGTCTCTTACAACCTCTGCCTATTCCCCACCTTGTCTGGGAAGACATTTCAATGGATTTTATAGAGGGTCTACCGAAATCCGGAGGTTAACTCCTTATTGGTGGTGGTTGATCGCCTTAGCAAGTATGCTCATTTCTTACCACTAAAACATCCCTTCACAGCAGAGTCAGTAGCCACACTTTTTGTCAAAGAAATCGTCGTCAGGCTACATGGCATCCCGAACTCTGTTGTCTCGGACCGTGACAAAGTATTTGTGAGCCGATTCTGGTCAGAGCTATTTCACCTACAGGGCACTTACCTACGTCGGAGCACGGCCTACCACCCACAGACGGATGGGCAGACTGAAGTGGTTAACAGGTGTGTCGAAGCTTATCTTCGATGTTTTGTGGGGGATAAACCAAAGAGCTGGAGCAGTTGGATTCCGTGGGCAGAATACTGGTATAATACCACATTCCACTCCTCCACAAATACTACCCCATTCAGAGCATTGTATGGACGAGACCCACCCCCGCTAATCCGTTATGGCAGCCGAACCACAGTATTGCAATCAGTGGAATAGCAACTGGCAGACCAGAGACCACATTCTGGACGAACTAAAATCTCACCTGCTCCACGCCCAGGAGAGAATGAAGGAGATTGCAGACCGTCGGAGGCGAGACATTCACTTGGAGGTAGGGGATTTGGCGTATGTCAGACTCCGTCCCTATCGTCTCCGCTCTCTTGCCAAAAAACCCAACGAGAAGCTGGGACCTAAGTACTTTGGCCCTTTTGAGGTAGAAGAACGTATAGGGCCTNAGACATTCACTTGGAGGTAGGGGATTTGGCGTATGTCAGACTCCGTCCCTATCGTCTCCGCTCTCTTGCCAAAAAACCCAACGAGAAGCTGGGACCTAAGTACTTTGGCCCTTTTGAGGTAGAAGAACGTATAGGGCCTATGGCATATCGATTGAAGTTACCTCCAACCACGGCTATCCACATATCGCAACTGAAGAAGGCTCTAGGGGCACAAGATGCAAGTCAGGGGTTTCCTAACGTATAGGGCCTGTGGCATATCGATTGAAGTTACCTCCAACCACGGCTATCCACCCTGTGTTCCACATATTGCAACTGAAGAAGGCTCTAGGGGCACAAGATGCAAGTCAGGGGTTTCCCCCTCATCTTGACGCTAACTTGGAGTGGGTCGTAGAGCCTGAAAAGGTCCTGGAAATCCGTCCCAAAAACTCTGGAAGGGGCTGCCCTCATCTGAAGCTTCCTGGGAATCAGTTGAATCGATTTTGCAACACTTCCCCGATTTCCACCTTGAGGACAAGGTATCTTTGGAAGGCGGGCGTAATGATAGACCACCTTTCTGTTAAGAGAACAAAAGGGGATCTCGCACAGTGAGGGAGAGAAGCTAAATTCTGTTGGAGGGAATAAAGGGTAACAACTTTCTGTTAGGAGAACCTATAAGTATTAGCACTAAAGAAGTAATGGGGGAGAATATTTTTGGGAGTGAGTCTTGAGTAGTTTAGTTCTATTTACAGCCTTCTATAGGTTTTGCTATCAATTTCATTACTGTAACCGTTCTTATTTTCAATAACAGCGAACTTATTCAATATCCGGTCAGTTCTTCCCAGTGGTATCTTATCAGAAACCTAGTAACCTAGCAAAGTAAAAAACAATTGGTAGTTTCTCGAAGCAGTGCAGAGGCAGAGTTTAAAGTTATGGCACTCGGAATTTACGCCGACAAGTTAACAAATAGCAGATATCCTTACTAAAACTCTACCAAGAAAGAATTTTGAAGATTTGAGTACCAAGCTTGGCTTGATTAACATCTACGCCTAGTTTGAGGGGGAGTATGGAAATATTAGATCCCTGATTATTAGGGATACATCTGCAGCTATTAAGATTTTATTATTTGTTAGTTTCCTTATTTTGTGTAAACTAATTTATTATTACTGAATCTAGTGAAAGGAATTTTTCTTCCTTCCATTATATATAGGTTGAGTGTTTATCATTGAAAAATATAAGAATAACTTCTTTGTTCTTTTCTCTAAAATCTTCACTTTTCTTAAAGTTTAGACCTTGAATATAAGAGTTAAATCTCTTATACCACTGTCTAGATACCTATTTTAACCATATAAAGATTTTTGTAATAAGTACAACTAAGGGTGTACCCAAGTTCTTACTTTTGGGTGTTTGATTTACATTTTTTTCATTGAAAATATTTTTCAAAAGTTGGTTACGAGACCATATTTTTCTCAAAAATAATGAAAATATTTTCTTTAGGGAAGGGGTATGTTTTTATCTTCAGGCAATTCTCTCTCTCTCTCTCATCTACCCACCAATAAAAGATGGACAAGTACAACATTTTCTAAGTTGAAAATTAAACCAATCAAACATATTTAATTAATAATTTTCATGCAATTGTCTAGAACTTATTTTCTTTTCATGCAAGTTCCATGTTTGTAATCAAACACACCTTAAGTTCTTTTTTTTATTTTCAAAACCTTTAGACTGAGTCATATATAGTTTTATCTAGAGAACCATAGAGAAATTCCACATCAAGTTGTTCTAGATCTAAATCAAATTGTGTAACAAGATCAAAAAGTATTCTAATAGAGGTATATTTTAGAGCAGGTGAAAATATGTCAATATAATCTATCCCTTCTCTCTGAGTAACATTTATCTACAAGTTCTGCTTTATATCTCCTATCATCTTCTTCCAGCTCACTTTTCTTTGATTTTGTAAACCTATTTGCAATCTATAAGTTTGTTGTCAGTAGGCTTTTCCACTAAGGTCCAAGTTTGATTCTTATTTAGCGAGTTCATTTATTCTTCCGTTGCTGCAAGCCACTTACAGGATTCTTTACTAGAGATAGCTTCTTCACAAGAATCATGTTCTAATGTAAGTGGATCAGATTCTAACTGTGCATGCTCATAATATGCATATTGATATATTGAATGAGGTCTTATTTGCCTTCTTTCTCTATCTCTAGCCAATTGGTAATTCTGAAGATCATAAACGTGATTTAATCTGAGGTTCAGTTTGAGGTTGCTCCACCTCAAGCTGAGTTTGGTAATTCGTGTTTTGTCATTCAAATTAATTTATGTTATAACAAAATCTTTTTCATTTGTATTTTCCTTTTATTGTCTTATTCCTTGTACTATAAATAGGAGGCTTGTATTGTACATTAGAAGTGTGAAATAAGAATAACCTTTTTCCCAATTCAATCTTCAATTTTCTTACCTGTTTGATTTTCTATTAGAGTTTTCCAATCTTTAAAGGTTGCAAAAGTGTCTCACTTTTGCCTTTAATAAGAAAATTCATACTTTTTCTTGAAAAATCATCAATGGTAAGGAGATAATATTTGCATCCTGATACAATAGTGACACGTGCAGGACCTCACAGGTCACTGTGAATGTATTCTAATACTTCTACTGACTTGTCTATACCAATTTTAAATGGTAATCTATTTTGTTTATCCAAAATACAATTTTCACAAACGGTTAGGGGATGTTCTCTTTGTCTTTGAGTTTTGTGTTTTGAGTTCATTTTGAATTTTGTGCTTTGAGTGTCTATTTTGAGATTATTTTGTTCTTTTTGACATTTTGAAAACAACAAAAACGTGTTTTGAAAATTTTGATTTGATTATAACTGAAAACACTCAAAACGACAAATTTGTCGTTTTGGGTAATCTTTGTAAATTTTTAACTTGTTTTCAAAAACGCGTTTTCGAAAATGGGAAAGAGAACTCGTTTTCACTATTTTGGAAAATCAAAAATAGAAAACGGTTTAAAAATGGTAAAGAGAAGATGCCCTTAATTTTTGAAAATTGTCTTTCCCAAATAATACTCCTTTCAAAGAAGTTTTAGGCTTTTTTCAATAAGATGACCTAACCTCTTATGCCACCATAAATGTGTTTATTAGATTGGATCACTAAATTCATGGCATTCTTTCGTGGAATAATTTCAAAATCACTAAATAGATTCTATTAATTTTTGGTGTGCTGACAATGAATATCTGATTTTTCTTAATATTAGTATACCGAATTTTATTACCTCTTTCATAATATTCATCATCTAAAACTCCTAGAAATATTAGATTTCTTCTTAGAGCAGGAGCATATCTAATTTTCTTCAAGGTATATTGCTACCTTGTAGCCTTAGAACAATGTTTCCAATGCCTAAACTTGGCAGCGTTCATTGTTCCCCAACTTCACAAGTCTTCCATTTAGATTGGAGTAATCAGAAAACTATTCCTTATAGGGACTCATATTAAGCCCCTGTTTAGCTCTTTAATTCTCATACTCATTTTTCACCATATTTACACAATAAAATATTTTGCATTAAATCCAAAAAAATTTCTTACTTTTTAACTACACATTTTCCAAAAAAATTATTATTTTGCATTAAATCCAAAAAAATTTCTTACTGTATAACTACACATTTTCCAAAAAAATTACTACACAAAACGGCATTTTTTCAAAATAATGGCCATCAAACAATGGCTAAATAAGTAGCCTGAATGAAGAATCCAATTTTGATCATGTTCCTTCCTTTGAAGAGACATAGTTTACTCCAATATTGGCTCCTGCTTCTTTATAAGCAGCAAAGGAACCATTCTTATTCTGAGACTCAACCTTTTGGTCAATAATCCTCTTAAAGCAATGTTAAAGTACTTGAAGGCTGTTGATAAATACACAGGGATGGACCATCACATCCATGCAGTAATGCAGTAGGTGGTGGCAATTTAAACTTGTTTTATCTCTTTCATTCAAATTTTCAACTCAACATAGAAGGCTTTCCTCAACGATATTGTTCTCTCAACCATGAGTAAAAATATTAAACCTTTTCCTTTTTCGGAAATAGACTTGTGCAGTCACATTGAAGAGGAATATAAACTTCTAAAAATTTTGAAATATATAATACGCACTGCCTGCTTTATCCATTCATATCTACCTGCTTTAGTTTTTTATTCACACATTGATTCCGTACTGTCACAGGCATTGAACGCGAGATTGCATCTTTACAAATGGAGGTATGCTGTTTGATGTTCTATTCGTACTAATGCCTCCTACATCTACCAGTTAACGGACTTCTTTATATAATTTTATGAGAAAGTCGCTTCTATGTTCATATTTCAGGAGAAGAAATTAGTAGCAGAGATTAAGAAAACAGCTAAAACTGGAAATGAGGTAAGTCTTGGGTGAATTTTATTTTTTGTTTATTTAGTATATATGTTATGCACTGGGACTAGTTGTATTATGAAAATCTAGAAACAGTGTCGAGTTCAGCATATGATTGCTGGGTAAAGGCTTGACTTCTCTGGTTTCCCGTATCATGTGTCCTATAGTACGTCTTTTTTCAAGCTGTATGGCTGTGTCCTTCAATACTTCAGAAATTAGAAGCTCAACTTTAGCACTTTCCACACCCAAAGGCCTCCATCAAGAGTAATGGTAAGTTTCAGATTTTGATTTCTGGGTTCCTTGGATGGAAATAAGGAGTAGGGTCCTGTTGGTTTTAGTTTTGGATGTCTCATCTCTCCTACCTGATGCTATATGATTATATCGAATTCTGGGTGCTCTTTTTCCTCTACCTCTTAACATATCATTTTAGTTCTGCAGTTTAGATAATTGTATGAACTTTGGTGCCTTCAAAATAGCCAATTTGAATATTTAATTTTCTGTAACCAACTAATTTTATGTCAACCAGGCTGCCACCAGAATTTTAGCTCGTCAACTAGTTCGTTTGCGGCAGCAAATAACGAATTTGCAAGGAAGTCGTGCCCAGATCAGAGGCGTGACAACTCATACACAGGTCACCCTATATTGACATGCCGCTTTGGAAGAAATATATGGGTTTTACAAAAGATTTGAATCATCTGTATATGATCTGGTGCTTTTTTCCACCTTTTAATCGTAGTTTGCTGCTTTAATAGGCCTTGTATGCCAGCACTTCAATTTCAACGGGAATGAAAGGTGCAACCAAAGCAATGTCTGCCATGAACAAGGTATACATTTGAAGCATTACATTTAATACACATCTGTTCAGCTCGGTTGTGATTAATCAATGTTCATTGGCCTGCCTATATGAGGTCTAAAAGTCATTGGAGTTGTTATTCATGAATAATCTTCTGATCTTTCTAATTTAGTCAGTTGATGACTGACATAGTTATATAGTTCTGCTGTAGCATTTAGGCTTATATGGTTTAATGCTTAATATTTTTCACCTAGATGAAGCAGCCCTGCAAGTTGAGTAGTAGGGGTGCTTCTACTTTGTGACGGGATAGAGAATACAAACTAGATTTCTATTGGCTTGTCAATAAATTTATTTTTCACATTTAATTTTTCAGCAAATGGCACCTGTGAAACAAGCTAAAGTGATCAAAGAATTCCAGAAACAGTCAGCACAGATGGACATGACGGTAAACTTCATTGCTCAAAAATCATTTTTTTTAATATGGAACGTTATTTTTTTAACAAGTAGTTATGTATAAAAATACATTTGTTTGTAAAGAGTGTACTGATCTGTTTTTCTATCTAGATTGAAATGATGTCGGAAGCTATTGACGAGACCTTGGACAAAGATGAGGCTGAAGAAGAAACAGAAGAACTTACTAATCAGGTGCTAAATAATAATCCTTTTGTTTTTTCTTTAAAATGTTGAACTCTTTTCAGGTCCATAAACTCTGTTCATTGTTTTTCCTCGTAGGTGCTCGATGAGATAGGTGTTGACATTGCATCACAGGTTGGTTCCGCGAGTTTGATTAAGCCAATAATATTTTGTTGTTGAATTATGTTACCGTTAAAGATAAAAGAAAAAGGAAACTGAAAGGAGAACCGAATCTGATCATCCTGCCTTGTTTCTCTTGACAGTTATCTTCAGCACCGAAAGGTCGGATTGCATCAAAGAAAGTTGAAAATAATGTTGTCCCTAGGTATGTTTAGTATTTTTGCTTGCCGTAGAGAAAAGATTACTGATTTATAACTTGTTAATGTTCGTTCTTACGATGACTTTTCAGTTCTGCATCTGCTGATGTTGAGGACCTCGAAAAGAGGCTGGCATCTCTTCGACGAATATGAGATCGAAAAGATAAAACAAGGTTCTCTTCTTAGTTACTTTACCACACTATTGTATGTTTTGGTTTGGTGGATTGAATGGTATTTGACAAAATTATTTAAGCATGAAAATTTAAAATCTTGTTTATTTTACTCTCTGTCTAGTCGTCCATGGAAACTAATGCCCTGATCTTCCACAGAATATGGATGGCCAAGAAATCATGGAATATTGGGACACTTCTCTTATAAAATATACGTATATCTAGTTTTTTTAGTAGATTCATAAAAAAATTGTGAAAACAAGACGACCACCGTGTCTTTTGGTACTATTTAATCCTATCTAGTATTGTATATTAAGCGTATCAATGTTACCAGATACTTTGTCTCGTATTATTAATTACTTCATTTTTATAGCTGCTTATAAATAACCAGATTTGATAAAGTTAAATTGAACAGAATATCTCATTGAATTTTTGAAGGCTATCCCATTGGATGGAGGGTATTGTTTCTAATTGAAAGAAATTGTCTTCATAAATATTCTTAAATAAAATTATATTTTTGTAATTTATATTTTTTATTACAATTTATAATTACTTGTTCTGCCAAGTTCTAGATTTCACTTATTAGCTCCCGTTAGGTGTCCGTTATTTTAAAAAAAAAATTGCTACAAGATTATTTTCAATCATACATTCACACAATAAAATATCCTGCACGTAAGTTCAATTTTATATTTTTTAGTTTTTAATCACACGTTCTCTTGAAACAACTATTCAAAACTCTCTCTCAATAATGGACACCAAATAGGGGCTTAATCAAAAGCGTCTCCTTAGAGATGTCAATGGGCCGAGCACCTTAAAGACCCGCTGCTCGGCTCGTGTTCGTGCTTGTGCTCGGACGAGCCCGAGCGGCTCGTGGCTCGGTGGCAACGAGCCGAGCCCACTATTGGTATGTTAGCTTGAAAAATAGTGTGTATAGGCTTGAGAAAAGAAGAAAAAAGAGAAGTCAATAAATTTGTATGTATTTTAGTAAAAATTAATGCCCTATATTTGTAGGTTACAATGAGGATTGCAAGAGTACACATGTCATCAACAAATGATAATTAATTTATAATACTCTCATCGAGTGACTATTTACATAATAACTATCTTGTTAAAAATTATGTTTGATAAAAAAATAAGTGGGACAAAATATAAAATGAAGGGAAAAAAAAATGCAAAAGTTAATTAAAAACTCGTAAAGAAAATTCGATGGGACAAAAGTTGAGTGAAGAAAAAATAGTACAGATACTCTCTTGAAGTATCAAGTAATTCATGTCTTGTACTCCAATATATTCAATGTAACAATTCTAATGAAGTATGTTATAACTTTCAAGTAATGTTATCTTCATACAAGATATTTATTAATCATTGATGACTAGAGTCAACATGTGATAGTTTGATGAACAATAGATCTTGTTGTTACTCTCTTTAAAATTCTCGTACAATTTGTAACATACTAGAGTAAAATCATAAAATTATTTTGATGGTAAGTTTTTGCAAGTTATGTATATTCATTAAAAAAAGAAATAATTGGTTAAACTTGCTAAGAAAACTATGTGGAAAAAATTCTAGTGACGAAAAAATAGTACATTATTCTTTTGAAACTATGAAAATTGTCTTATTAAAAGTCTTGTTAGGAAAACCTAGAGAGATAAAATCTCGATTAAGCAAAAAAGTAAAACATGTATTTACTCTCCATAACAATTATATTACTTATATTATATGCTTCAGACATATTAAATCATTTGAGAATAGTATTAATTGTCATGCAAATGAGTGGGCTATAATTACATTTTTTATACGCATTTCATATTTCATGTATTATCATGATAACATGATATAGGCTTGTGATTGCATCCACAATATGATAACTTATCTATTGATACTAGTCTTTGCGAAATTCATTATGTTAAGAGTTGTGCATTACATATGACGACTTTATTTTTCTCATTTCATTTTCACATAAGTATACACATTTCAGGTTTTTCTGATAAGTTCAATTTTGCTAGAATATATCTTTTTATTTGGCCAGCTATTTCTACCCTGGTATGCTTCAACGTCGATATCCTTTAACATTTCCTTCATTATTCTCATCATACATTTATAATATGAAACATTACATTATATACAAAAGTTTTGTTAACAACTTTTTTTATTAATTCCTTTTTTATTTATTTATAATGACATAACTTAATAACATATCTCATTTTTTCTTATTTCAAGTACCTGAATCTTTTCTGGAGTTTTATAATTTGTTATCTTTATATACTCACTAATAGTATATTCATCTTCAATCGGTCTTTACTATTTGCTCAATTTTCATGATATACCAATCATGCGTCAATTTCCAAACAATAAAAACAATTCTTGATAAGAAAGGACTTGAGATGGCCCATGAGCGAGGTCTGCAACAAATAATTATTCAAAAAAGAAAAGACAGCTACTTAGTTTCGGATTTTAAAATTCTAGTGGCCAAATATGTAAACCATCAGTTCCGTTCTCCTGTGCATGGCGCTCATGAGAACTTTAATAAGCTTTGCCTTGCCAAAAGTTGGCAAGGCAAAGCCATGCACATTAAATGTGGTTGTCAGCAGCGGCTGACAACCTGACAACATTTTATATATATATATATATATATATATTTTTTTTTTTATATTTTTTTGTCTTTTGTTATTATTATTTTTTAGGTCTTTAAATTGTATTGTGTAGTATATTTTATATTTTGGGTTTTTTTGTAATATATTATTTTTTTCTTTTATTTTGCATTAATAATTTTTAATATATGTATATTACATTTTTTTTATATTAATAATAACACC